>JBBHKE010002559.1:156146-186793 GCA_037447655.1 Zygnema cylindricum | reverse complement strand
CAAAGAAACATAAGCAATATGGGAGAGGGATAGAGAGGGAGAGGGAGAGGGAGAGGGAGAGGGAGAGAGAGGGAAAAGGAGAGGTAGAGGGAGAGGGAGATGGAGAGAGAGAGCGAGAGGGAGAGGTACTGTGCACGGCCATACAAATATTTGCCAGTGTACCAGCGGAAAGCTCATCGTACACTTTCCCTCCCACAGCATTCCTAATAGACGTACACAAATTCGGCCAATAGTGCAGCATTTACCCGAATGCTTTTTCTCACTTAAGCTCTCTCTTCTCTCTCTCTCACTCTGTCCTCTGCTCTACAGTCTCTGCTAAAACAGTCTGCAGAGAAATAACTCTGCACTGCCACATGGCACCTCGTGCTCTCAAGACATTATGCTCTAATTTTTCTTCTGACACGTGGACACGAAGAGCGAAGACACGAAGCGCGAAACGACAAAAGTCACGAAACAAGCTCGTGAGCTGTCAGGGAAATATCGGATACAATATCGGGAAATGGACCAATACTAGACGGAAAAAGTACAAGAGGAAACAATCTTTGACCAATCGTCTATTCGTCCAATATCCTATCATTCCCCCCTTTTATTGTGAGGGTACGTTCCCATGTGTTAGATTATCAACTTCTATCTGTCGTTTTGCCACAAAATGCAGTTCCGTACGAGAAAAACTTTAGACGTACTAAAAAATCAATTCTTTAAAAGTACAGCAAACGTCAAGTCTATACTTTGAATGTACTTCATATTTGTCGTCATCTTAACAAATTTTGGCGTTTTCAATTTTTCGACCCTCGGGCAAGAGATTCCTGCCCGTCAAAAAACTTCATAAAAAATCACCTCGCGAGGTGATTTCAGGGAAAGTTCCGCCCAAAACAACGAATGCAAAACGGCCCACGCACGCGACACACGAGCGGGAAAATTTTAGGACGACTCGCTATTTTTCTTCCTACCCGTCACGCGCATGTACGGAAAATACGAGGATGTACGGAAAAAACTGATCCACGTCCTTAAATAGTGTAATTTATTATATTTAAGGTATCAATGTCAAAATTTTGGGGTGCCGATATAGCGTACATAAGGCTAATAAAGATTCACGGTGTAGAGTTATTTTTTTTTTGAGAACACCAAAAATCCCAGATTTTAGAGTTACTAACACTAGTTATTTTTCAACACTGATCATTTCTTAACGCTAATTACGATTCACGGTGTAGTTTACATATTCGCCGACTCTCAGGGTACGTCCCCATGTAAGCGATACTTTGAAAAAGTATTTTGGACTGTAGTGAAGTGTTCCTTATTACTTTGAAAAGCGTCCCTATGTGCGAAAATGAAATCGGAACTTTGAAATGTGACGGTCGTAGACGTAGGTACAACTTTGTGACGGTTGACGACGACTACGAAAATAGTGACGCCAACAAAAACAACGACAGTTGTAGACGTCTAGATTTTTGTAATTTTGTAACATGGCAGATGTTTAGGATTTTGTAACATCGTGACATCACGCTCACTTGTGACAACGTCGACGTCACAGATTCAAGGACTTTCGGCCATGGGTACCCAATTTCGTTTTCTCTACTTTTTTCGCTCTACTTGCCATAAAAATATACATGAAGGGTAGCCAATATAATTATTTTTCAAATATCATTAATTTCATACCAGTTTTGTCGTGCCTCATTCTAAAAAGTGTGAGATATAAGCGATAGTGTGAGAGGGAGAGGGGAGAGGCGACTGCAACGCAAAATTCTACCGAGGATCCATGAATGAAAGTGGAGGTCCGCGCCACGTCTCCTGGCACTAAATTTAGAATTAATGACGCTAATTTCTTCTTTACACTAATAATTTCTATATGCTAATAACGATTCAAGGTGTAATTTATCAATAAGGGTGAAGTTCCATCATACGTTTCTGTAATTGTACGGCAAACTCTACAGACCGGGTCGACTGATAGCTGGTTCCCACCGGAGCATTTGATAATCCGAAACTGATCGGAAAACGTTCACGTTTCGACGTCATCAAACATAGGCGCGAAAACAAACCTGCAGTATTAAATGTTTGAAGGACGACGACGGTGGTTCAAAACATGCAGTTGTTTTGCGCGAGGGCAATGAAATAGCCGTTCAATGTTGTTTTGGCTATGTCATCTTTGGGCGAAATACGCGACTTTAACCCGACTTCTACATCCGGCAATATTTTGAGGATGCTCGTTTGTACGGTTTTCATAGAAAGCCGTACATTATTCCAACGTCTGTTTGTTACGGAAGTGAATCTTTTCCCGTGGGAATAGGCTATGAATAAAAGGATCACCGTTCGACAAATAGAAAGAAAGTTTCGCACTTACAAAGGATTTTAAAAGTTCCATATTTTATCATAAATCGGAAAATCATCGGAATGGGAAATGCTCCGGTGGGATTAGCCGTACAAATGGAGGGGTTACAGGGACCGCTTATCTGCGACTGCCAGCTTGTGCCGACAGGATGCGCAAACCAAACGGCCGAGTTGCCCACTGCGACTTTTTCTTTCGACCGAGATTGCCACGCGTCGAGACAGAATGCAACATTTCGGTGGTCATCTTCGCTTCAAATTGTATTCGAACCTCACACTGACTCGTTGTTTCCTTTCAAGGTTTCGAAAGAGATTCTTTGAGGGTGAACCTCCATTAGGCGAAAAGTGGGGTTCTTTACTGGAAAAAGTGTACTTTCATACAGATCCAGCTCATTTCCGTACATAGACGTACTGATTTATTTTTATTCTATTAAACATGATTACTGTCGGCACGTCAAGACTCTCCAAACTTATGGGCGACAACGTCGACCGTCCGATTACGTATTTTTGAAGCAAGCGGTCACGTCGTCCAGTTATTAATTAGGGTGTGTCCCCATGTGCATAAGTAAGGGTTTTTTCCTGTCGTTTTCCTGTAAAACTTAGCGTCGTACTGCCTAAGTTCTAACCGTACGAAGGAATCGCAAATTTGTAGAGTACAATTTGCGTCACCCTCGAACTTAGGATGTACGAAAAATTGTCATCTTGTGTTTTTCGACCCACTTCGACAACAAAAAACGTCATCTTCAACCTTATCTTTAAAACACATGCGCGATGTGATTTAAAACTAGGGATTCTATGTAAACAAATAGGAACACATATTCGCACGTGCGTACGGAAGTCGCCATGTTTTGTCCGTTTGCATTTAATACGACAAAGAAAATTACACAATTTGTTTGGTTTTGTCCGTTTTCGTCCAGTACAGATTTTTTTTTGCAGAGGTCCCGAAATTCCATGCCATTTCACGTCGATCGGACAGGAGACGCAAAGGCAAAGCGCAACTTCTTCAACCGTGAAACGGTACAAGGTGGAAGGCGGTACGTCTACAATGTCACGGTAAGACATGCGACGTCACACAAGCGATTCCAAAAAATAACGTCCGACAACACAGATTGTAGACGTTGACAACCGTCACAGGTATTGTCGACGTATACAATCGTCACAAACGTAACTTACGATACGTTCTTACGTAGGGACACTTGAAAAGCGGGTCTGCCGGATCCGCGCTAAAATACAAAGTAAGCTCGATAAGTTACAAGTACATGGGGACAAACCCTTACCCTCCTCAAGGAGGAGAGTAATCAATCACCGGACATGTAAAATGTTTACGCATGGAAAGGAAGCGTACGAGCCGCGCGCCTTCGGACTGGCGGGAATCAAATCCAACGAAAACCACCAAAAATAATACTTGTTGAAGAATGTGTCATGACGCCTCCTCCACGATCTGCTGACATCCAGAATTTATGGCGCCACGACGAAACACGAACGACAAAACAATTACAAAAAATACAAAACACGAACGTACAAATTGTACATTCACGTAATTTAATTTGCGGATGTACGGATACAAGTTCAGATATTGTGCTTTTGGAATCTTTGACTGCTCGTCGTCAGAACATGAACCTACGTGCGTCCAATCAAAAGAAACCACGTACGTACTGATACAAGCTCAGATATTGTGCTTTTGGAATCTTTGACTGTTCATCATCAGAACATGAACCTACGTGCGTCGAATCGAAAGAAACCATGTACGCGATAGATTCCTTACTGACACGACCTCTGATGGAGAAGTGAACGAAGTATTACTGCCAGTAAACGTTTTCGTACGAATACTGTCGGCGCCTGATGTAGGTTTATCCTAAGTATTTAAGTAGTAAATACTCGTGTATGATTTCCAAAAATTCCCGGCGAAAAACATGCAAATTCGTCGACCATCCCTCCCAGCTTGGCATGGCCGTGAGAATGTCAGGTCTTGGCTGGACCCTGCTGACGACTGACGATTCCATATAGAAAATCAAATGTTATGTGTGGGCGTCAAATTCGAGGTGTTACCGCTTCCTAGGGCTGTCGCTGCCGAGTGGACCGTTGGCCTGTGGGACGCTGAAAAGAAAAGACACAAAATTTTCGGAATGGGCCTTGAGCGTAGAATTGCAAAACATATAACCCTTTTCTAGCGTCGTTTATGGGGAATTGCTAATCGTAAAGACGATTTTTGTTGCGCGCAGGTAGTTGTCATAAATTGTACATTTGAAGTACAGTTTCGTACAATCTACGTACCTTTTATTTTAAATTTGACGGTCAATCCGTCGAAGAACTTTGAATGGAGAAATATTGTAACGGCGATTAAAAAACTGTAGCGCTTGCTAACGTCGACCGTCATAAAAAAAACAATTCACACGGCCGGCGCAGGTTTACTGTAACAAAATTGCGACAGCCACATATAAATAAAATGGCTGCGAGCAAGTAGTTCACATACATTTGACTTAGGGTGAACTTCCATTGGAAGAAAAGTGGGGTTGCTTACTCGAAGTCGTACGATTTTTGACAAATTCGTACCATTTTTTTTTTCGTTAGACGAAACATGACGAAGCATGTTTTTAGGATGGCTCCAATATTAAAAGCGTAGCTATCGACTGTTGGATGTCTCACTATTTTAGTTTCGCGAAGCAATCGCGCATATCGTCCAGTGTGAAGAAACTCTCCCCGCGAGGAGAGTTTCCTCACACAAGACGATGTTCGCGATTGCTTACATCCAACGGTCGAATCATACGCCTATTTTATTGGAATCATCTTGTTAACATGTTTCATCCGACCAGAAAAAAAATGGTACGAATCTGTACGAAATCGTACGGCTTCCAGTAAACAACCCCGCTTTTCCTCTAATGGAGTAGAGGCCTTAGTCGCAAAAATGAAACCTACTCGCGAACCGGGGCACTGAACCCGTGAATACGTTATGTGGAAGTGTTGATTCGTAAATAGTGTGACTTCTTTGGTCGCGCGTGATGACGCGTCATTTTATTTTCATCGATATTAAGTTCTTTCGTTTGGTGCGAGTTCATACATGTTGTATGTCGTCCTTTAACTTGTGTCAGCGTCCAAGTCAAATGTCAGTGTGAACTACACCGCGAATCGTTATTAGTGTATATAACTCTTATTTGGGTTCTTAAATTTTTGATTTTTTTCCCGAAATATAATTCATAACGTATTTCAGGACGTGGACCAAAATCTGCCACGTCTCTCGCACTAAATTAGAATCAATAACACTATTTTTTTTTTCGCTATTTAAACTCTGACACTAATAACAAATCACGGTGTACCTGCGCGTATCCATTTTATTTATATGTGGTTGTCGCAGTTTTGCTACAGTAAACCTACGCCGCCCGTGTGAATTGTTTTCTTTTTATGACGGTCGACGTTCGCAAGTGCGACACTTTTTTAACCGCCGTTACAATATTCCGCCAGTTAAGGTTGTTCGACGGATTGACCGTCTAATTTGAACTTAAAGGTACGTAGCTTGTACAAAGCTGTACTTCAAATGTACAATTTATGACAACTACCTACGCGCATCAAAAATTGTCTTTGCGATTAGCAATTCCCCGTTTATGGTACCAGAAGCAATAATTTGGCCGTACATCTAGAAACTCAAAGAACCCGTCTCTATCTACGTTTGAATGGCGGAATGGGCCATGAGGGCCTTATCAATGAAGAGCAAAACCTCTCGGTGGATGACAAAAATGATACGTCTAATGGACACTCTTGGGCGAACAACAATAAAAAAATTATTTGTCTTTTCCGTTTTTGGCCAATCGTGCGAGTCTCGACATGGCATGTCTCATTGGTTTCAGGCGATAATATCGGATTATGCGTTAGGGCCCCAGCTTGGACTTTAACTGCTTAAGATTCGTCGTAGCCCGCTTGACAAAATAATTTCATCAGATTAGGTCCTTGAAGTGCAAAATTATTAGTGTTGTGTATCGGTAAAAAAATTATCGCAATAATACCGATGCCGATAGTTAATCGATTATCGAACGGTCAGAGGTACCGATATATCGGTCCGAGACCAACAAATTCCATATCGGCGATAACAATAAAAATATATCTTACGCATATTATAGAACACCGCAAATCGTAATTAGAGTAAATGTTTTTTTCGCCACTCAAAACATCTTTTCTCCATACACACTTGTCGTATTTTCAATTTGAGACCGCCAATTGGAAGTTGAGAATGTAACCTTTCAATCGCAACCGTTAGATCCACAATCCGACAAGTGTGTACGGAAAAAAGATGTTTTAAGTGGCAAAAAAAACATTTACTCTAATTACGATTCGCGGCGTACCTTATTAAATACTATATTATACTATTTACATTATATAGCGTGTCATACCAAGTGTGCGATTCTGTTCCGTAACTATTAACTGCAAATTATTACGGACAACGCAACACAAAAAACGTTGGCCGGTTAACTGAACAAACAATTTTTACGGCGACGTACGAAATTTACAGACAAACTGGTGAACATGGAACGGAAAAAGGACGGCGGACACAAAGTACAACGGACGCAAAATAATATTCTGCGCGCCGCCTGAATCGAACGGACTTTGAATGAAAAAGTACGAGCTGACGGCCAGCGTGAGCGCTGGCATCCCGGACTGGCTCTTTTGGCAGCTTATGCCAAAAAAGCTGACAGATTGACACTGAAACTCTGAGACCTCCATTGGCCCTCAGAGTATGCAGATCCAAAAGAAGCTAATCTAGATAGTGCCGACTCCAAGTTAATATAAACCCAAGTGACTGACCCCTTGACAGTCAGAACCCCAATATTGATTCACCCCTGTGAAATAACACTTTCTGTGTGCTCAGTTCCACCACAGAATGCAAAGTTAGAATATGAGATTTGGACACATTCACCCACTTTGACTTTCCCTTAGAAATACAGCCACCCTGGCAGACAAAAACTCTGACCGACAACACCCCTGTGTAGCCTGGACTCCCCTGAGTCCGCAGCAAAAAGAATCACTGAAAATGGTCAAGTAAATTGATAGTTATGGCTGGCCAAAGTTTGCCATTTATACAGGGTGCTCTCTGGGAGAGGCAGCTGCCTACCCAAAATTTTCTAAGTCCTAAACCCTCTCTAAAACTCTATCTACTGAAGTACGGCACCAATCAAATTACTGTATCGTACAGAAAAGTACAGGTGCCGGTGTACTTTCTGTACGGCCATTGTACGACATGGCCAAAATGTCGACACGTGTCAAATCAGGATTAGTTCCTGTAATCTCCGGAATTCCCGTAGTCCAATGTTATCACGCCACGTGTCACCTGACGTGTCAAATACCATAAAACGCCAAAAGTACCTTTTCCGTGATCGCGGCGCTTATCGTAGCCGTCCGATCAAAACCGGCTATAATCCTAGCCGCTGAAATTCGACGCGCGGTATTTGTTTCGCTATCGAAACAAATGCGCGGTTTCCGTTCTGCCCCCCATTCCGTACTTCGTACTAAATTAAACTGTTTCTATGTACTATGTATCTATTTAGCCGTTAAACGGATTAATCTACATTTAACAATTTATATATTTGTCAAACCCTATATATCGTAACACATGTTCTAGACATAACGGCTAGAGCGTATGGCTAGTGCGGATTGACGGCCGGTAGGTACCAGGATCAATTCCTGGGTCCGTCAACTAACTTTTGGTAAGTCTACCTAATTTACCCCCTGTCTTCTCTAGAAAGCTTAGGCAGCCATGGCTCTAGCTCCCTCTCCAGCCTTCAGTGACTACGACAAGTGTGGAGGCTTGGAGAAAGGAGTCAGAGGCAGACTTCCTCTACACTTTTCTATCTAACCAAGACCTAGAAAAATACCCAAATATCAACACTCCCCTTATTTTCTAGTCTACTTCCTTTCAACTCTTACAAACAAAATAAACAAAACACTCCCTCCCCTTTTTCCTTTTTCTTTTCTTTTTCCTTTTATATAACTTAAGAAATATGTTCTCGTATTTAAAACACTGCATTAGATGAAATGAAATTATAATCGCATCACACATTTCATTTAGCATCCCACTTATCATAAATCCGAGCAAAGATTTTATCCACCTTATCTCTTTTCTATCCACACTAAATCCACTTTCCCTCTTGCAATTCAAACAACCAGCCCCATCTCCAATCTGCAACACACACCCTGATGATAACCCTTTTACAGGCACATCTTCACAAGAGACATCACACCAAGTAGTGATGTCAAATCCATCCACTTCCAAATATTCCCAAAAACCACTAGTCTCCACTAAGTTCCTCATAAGATCTACATCTTCCGTAATCATATTTTTATCCATGATTATTACCCCGTTTTCTGAACTTCCCTCACTGTCTCCCATGGAATTCTTTCCATTATCACTTTCTATTTTAATTCCCAATAAATATTTCTCTTCTCCCCTATCCTTTAAAACCCCCTCTAGAATTAATTCTCCCCTTTCCTCGGAATCCGTTGAAGTCTCCCTTTCCGACCAGTTTTCTGTTTCCAAAATATCTATGAAACTATCCTCAATATTTTGAACTTCTTCAAGTATCTCCTCTCTCTTTACTTCCCTTATACCTCCAAAAGCACACTGTTGCCTTCGTGCAATTACTGTGTGCTTTTCTTTCTTCCCCATACTACTAATCTGGAGAAGCTCTAAAAAATCTTCATCCTCTTTCTCCTCTTCCCCTTCTTCCTCCTCATCCACATTCCAACTTCTAAGTTTTTCCAAACAAGGGCATTCCTCCATATAATGACCAGGTTCCCTACAAAAGAAGCAAACCCCTTTTTTCAAAGCTCCCGTGTCTTTTCCTCTCCCTCTTTTTCACACAAAGTTCCGATAAGGTTTACCTTTGTCTTTCTTCCTCTCATCACGCTTCCGCTCGTCACCACCGTTCCTCTCATCACGCTTCCGCCAATCACCACCAGCTGAAAATGCATTGACCCTGTCCTTTCCCCTACGAAGCTCCAAAGTGCTTTCCCTTACAAAAATTATCCCCATGGTAAAGCTCCAAGTCCATGAGGAGCCATCCATTGCCTGCATACGATAAATAATGCTTTCGTACTCACTTGGGAGTTTCATAAGTAGTGTATTAATCTTACCCTCCTCAGATTCTACACATCCCGCACTAGCTAGCTCAACATATAACGCAGCAATATCATTGCAAAACTCTATCATTCTACCGCCTTTATAAACATAGGCATCTATTTCCTGTTTTACTAATTGCTGCCTCTGAATAGTCTCACTCTTATAAATCTGAATTAGTACTTCCCATATCTCTGAAGACTTGGTTAGACTTAAAAGAGTGATAGCTATCGACTTAGACACATATCTAAGTATGAGATGTTTTGCTATAGTGTTTTTGTATTCCCATAATTTTCTGTCATTTTCTTCAGTTTTAATCCCTACATATGGTACCATAGCTGAGAGCCTAGCTCCCCTCACCATAGGTGTCCCTTTTTCCTTCTCCCCTATTTCCCCATCCACGGAAAGATTCTTCCCTTCACCTTCCGTTGCATCTGAGCTCCGGATGATATTCTGGGCAGCCTCAGATGAATCTCCACAGTAAGCTCCTCCAAAGCCAGGTGGCGGACATCTCACTTGTCCCGAAACAATTCCCCATAAGTGCTTCTCGAAAAGCAATCCCGCCATTGTAAACTCCCAATAAGTAAAGTCTGTTCCATCGAACATAGGCACCCTAGATGGTGGGCCCATAACCTGAAACTCTGAGACCTCCATTGGCCCTCAGAGTATGCAGATCCAAAAGAAGCTAATCTAGATAGTGCCGACTCCAAGTTAATATAAACCCAAGTGACTGACCCCTTGACAGTCAGAACCCCAATATTGATTCACCCCTGTGAAATAACACTTTCTGTGTGCTCAGTTCCACCACAGAATGCAAAGTTAGAATATGAGATTTGGACACATTCACCCACTTTGACTTTCCCTTAGAAATACAGCCACCCTGGCAGACAAAAACTCTGACCGACAACACCCCTGTGTAGCCTGGACTCCCCTGAGTCCGCAGCAAAAAGAATCACTGAAAATGGTCAAGTAAATTGATAGTTATGGCTGGCCAAAGTTTGCCATTTATACAGGGTGCTCTCTAGGAGAGGCAGCTGCCTACCCAAAATTTTCTAAGTCCTAAACCCTCTCTAAAACTCTATCTACTGAAGTACGGCACCAATCAAATTACTGTATCGTACAGAAAAGTACAGGTGCCGGTGTACTTTCTGTACGGCCATTGTACGACATGGCCAAAATGTCGACACGTGTCAAATCAGGATTAGTTCCTGTAATCTCCGGAATTCCCGTAGTCCAATGTTATCACGCCACGTGTCACCTGACGTGTCAAATACCATAAAACGCCAAAAGTACCTTTTCCGTGATCGCGGCGCTTATCGTAGCCGTCCGATCAAAACCGGCTATAATCCTAGCCGCTGAAATTCGACGCGCGGTATTTGTTTCGCTATCGAAACAAATGCGCGGTTTCCGTTCTGCCCCCCATTCCGTACTTCGTACTAAATTAAACTGTTTCTATGTACTATGTATCTATTTAGCCGTTAAACGGATTAATCTACATTTAACAATTTATATATTTGTCAAACCCTATATATCGTAACACATGTTCTAGACATAACGGCTAGAGCGTATGGCTAGTGCGGATTGACGGCCGGTAGGTACCAGGATCAATTCCTGGGTCCGTCAACTAACTTTTGGTAAGTCTACCTAATTTACCCCCTGTCTTCTCTAGAAAGCTTAGGCAGCCATGGCTCTAGCTCCCTCTCCAGCCTTCAGTGACTACGACAAGTGTGGAGGCTTGGAGAAAGGAGTCAGAGGCAGACTTCCTCTACACTTTTCTATCTAACCAAGACCTAGAAAAATACCCAAATATCAACAGACACGTGGCAGGTGTCCAATGGATCCCAAGGAATAATAGGACAAAGCCATGGCGTCGGATGTGAAAGGTACATCGTTTATGTTTGATCCGTACCAAAATCGTACAGACGTCATGACGGCTACTGTACTTTCTGCACGTCTGGGGAATAAGATGTACAGCTGAGTGTACATGCCGTACATTTTTTTGTACGACCGTACATTTATCGCCGATAGTTATCGTTATCGGTGGTATCGCCGATAAGTACCCGATATTATATTATGGGTTACTTATCGGCGATAAGACCGATAACGATATATCAAACCAATATATCGACTATCGGGAACCCGAAAAAAGGTCCATATCGATTATCGGTAAATGCTTACCGATACGCACCACTAAAAATTATCCATAGCGATACAGTACAATACTGTACGGTACAGTACGTACACCGCGAATCGTTATTAGTGTCAAAGTTTAAATAGCGTAAAAAAAAATAGTGTTATTGATTATAATTTACTGCGAGAGACGTGGCAGATTATGGTCCACGTCCTTAAATAGCGTTGCTAATTTATTTTCGAAAATCATGTATACTAATTGCGGAAAAAAAATTAAATTTTAAGAACCCAAATTAGTGACTTTTACACTAATAACGATTCGCGGTGTACTGTACACCGCCAATCGCTATTAGCGTTGTGTACGCTAATCCCGTCCCGCTTATTTTTTGTTTTATTCTCAAATAGAATTTTCCACACTATTAAAAAACCCTAATTCCTAATTAGAGTAATCGATTTCTTCGAAAATTTCCAAATTCCCAATTAGCGTAAACCACGCTAATTATTCGTACACGCTAAAGAAACTTCTACGCTAATAGCGATTGGCGGTGTAGTTTACTCAGTTACCGTACGGCAGAATTCCGTATTGAAATGTAGGCTGCATCAGCTCAATCGGACCGTTGGAGTTGTTCAATAGGTCGCAGAAATTCCACTTGGGCACCGTTCAAAAAGTTCAGGATGACAAATTGTGGTCAGGTTCAAATTTACGGCTGCCTTCAAAACGTGAAAATACAAAATGTTCACTGTTCATTATTGTTCCGTACTGGTCTTTTGGAAAAACCATGAAAAGGGAAGTACCCATTCCACCATTCCAATAGCCAATAGGTGTTCCCCAAACTGTCCTTCTATTCCGGTCGAAATCGCCCGCAATAATAACTGCCGCCGACATTTTTGTTCAGCTTCTAGCCGACTTCTCGAGTTGTCGTGTCAATGTTTACGTGAACCTCACGTCGAAACTTATCTCGGGCCAGTTGCGGCACGTTGCGTGAGGATTCAGGACGATCCAAAAGTACAAAACCCTAAAGCTTTTAAGACGTAGGAATGTCATGCCGTTCGGATTTCGGAAGAATTCTGGCGCAAATTACGAAGTCCGCACCATATTCTGATTGGGTCTAGTACAGTATTGTACTGTACCTTTGTCTTTTCTGGTCGCCCCAGTTTGTAGGGGACAGCTCCGAACCTCCAGGAGTCGGCTGGAAATTCCAGATTTTGAAGCAGTCGTAGAGTAATTAACTAATTAGTAATTACATTATAGAAGATTACACTATGTACGGATTGCTCAAAAACTGTACGTAACATCAGGGCAAATTTCTTCAATGTGTTTACCCTGTCCAGTATTTATATTTCCTAGCCGCTTTTGTGATTCTACAATTTTCAGACACAAGCGTGACACCAGCTATTCACCAGCCTTTAATAAAGCACATTTTAACCACATTTTAGATAAGAGGATATTTGAACCAGAACCGCTTGTTTTTTCTTCTGTTTGTCTTCCTGCTTTTCTTTTCTGTTCAGAGTAATACAGCAAAAAGCTTTTTCTGTCTCCCTCTCTTTCTCCTTCTTTCTCGCATGGAGGAGGCAGAGCTTGACGAGCCGCAAGTATTGGCTCGCTACTTGGCTGCCCATGGGGGCGCCTGGCCACTTGCAACGTCACTTGCCAGCCTGTCACATTCACACGTGGCACTTCCCTCTCTCTCATCTCCTGCTCCTCCTGCGTCTGCTGCCCCTCTAGGCGGCTTTCGAGGAAAGCCCGCATCTGTGAGGTCATCTCTTGTTCCTCCAGCTTTAAGAGACACTTCTGAAAAAGAATTCCAGCTGTTGCAACAACCAGTTTCGCAAGAATCTTCAGAATCACTAAAAATGCATAATTCGCAGAGCGAGGCAGGGCAGGGCTCAGAAGAAAGACCTATGTTGAATATTAGAGGAGAGAAGAAGAGTGGACGTCAAGGAGCTCTCAGTCTGGCATTCAAAGGAATAACATCTTCACCACTGTCATCATCAGCAGCAATGGCAACAGCCACAACAATATCAACAGCAGAAACAGAAAATAGATATTTTAGTTCTGCCACAGATCAATCATCTACAGGTATAGATTGTGGAAGAAAAGTGGAATCTACTGTAACTGCCTCGTTGCAGGGAAAGTTCCGAGAGAAAAAGAAAGAGAGAGAGTGAGAGAGAGAGGAAAGAGAGAGAAATAATAAGAGAGAAAGAAATAGAGAGAGGGAGAGAAGGAGAGAGAGAAAGAGAGAGAGCGGGAGAGAGAGGGAGGGGGAGAGAAGGAAAGAGAGAGAGATGGAGATAATAAATGATAGAAGGACGACGATGGTGGTTCAAAAGTCTTGCAGCTTTTTCACGCGAGTAAAATGAAGTAACCGTTCGGATGTTTTTTTCCTACGTCAGCTTTTTGGGTTACCGTTGGCTTGTTTCACAGAAAGACGCAACTTTTACCCTACTTCTATACCCGACAATATTTTGAGGAAGGTGGTTTTTACAGTTTTCTGAGAACTTCCGAAATCTACAAAGTCGGTGCTCGGAAAGCCGTACCTTATTCGAACCTCCGTCTGTTGCGGAAGTGATTTTTTTTTCGGTGGGAATAGGCTATGAATCTCAGTTTGGCCGTACATATGGAGGGGTTACAGGCCGTCAGCGGATTGCTTATATGCGACTGTTAGCTTACGCCGACAAGATGCGCAAACCAAACGGCCGAGTTGCCGACTGCGACTTTTTCTTTCGACAGAGTTTGCCACGCGTCGGGACAGAATGCAACATTTTGGTGGTCATATTCGCTTCAAATTCTATCTGAACCTCACTATGGCTGGTTGGTTTCTTTCAAGGTTTCGAAAGAGACATCTTCTATTGGTCGTATCAAAAGATTGTTTTTTTAGAGAATCTTTACGCTAAAAACCAAAACAATATCGTCAACACTCCATCTAGAAGAAACATCGGACGGTTTCGATTTCTTCTTTTGTATTGCTGTGTAAATCATTCTACAGTACACCGCCAATCGCTATTAGCGTACAGGTTTCTTTAGCGTATAGGAATAATTACAATGATGTACGCTAATTAGGAATTGAAAAAATAAAAAAAAACCATACATTCTAATTGTTTACTAATGCTAATTTGGGTCTTTGAAAAAAATATATGTCGGTCGCAAAAATGCTTACACTTATATAGGTACTTGTACAAAATCTGACAAATCGTACATAAATCGTACGTTCACACAGTCGAAACGTGGTTGTTGGACGAATATGTGTGAACGTGATATTTGACAACCCGATTTCATCCTCTTTTTAGAGCGCATATTCTCATGCGTCCACGGTTACTATTACTCATTAATTGTACTTCTTTCACTTAAAAGGTACGACATTGTACCTTCTGACACTGACCGTACACCACACTATTTAAAAGACAACGTACTTTCGTTTTGTACGGTATTTGGAAAAAAACCCAAAATGGCGTAAAGAAAAAAACAGAATAAGTTATGCTATTTGAGAATTTGAAAAAAAATAAGCGGGACGGAATTACGCTAATAGCGATTGGCGGTGTAGTACTCGTGTACGATTTCCAAAAATTCCCGGCGAAAACATGCACATTTGCCGGCCATCCCTCCCAGCTTGGCATGGCCGTGAGAATGTCAGGACTTGGCTGGACCCTGCTGACGACTGACGATTCCGTACAGAAATTCAAATGTTGTGTGTCGGCGTCAAATTCGAGGCGTTTCCGCTGCCTCGGGCTGTCGCTGCTGAGTGGACCGTTGGCCAGTGGGACGCTGAAAAGAAAAGGCACAAAATTTTCGGAATGGGCTTTGAGCGTAGAACTGCGAAGCATAGGACCCCTTTCTAGCGCCGCTTATGGAACCAGAAGCAATAATTTGGCCGTACATCTGGAAACTCAAAGAACCCGTTTCTATCTACGTTTGAATGGCGGAATGGGCCATGAGGCCTTATCTATGAAAATCAAAACCTCTCGGTGGACGACAAAAATGGTACGTCTAATGGACACTCTTGGGCGAACAAGAAAAAAATGATTTGTCTTTTCCGTTTTTGGCCAATCGTGCGAGTCTCGACGCGGCGTGTCTCATTGGTTGCAGGCGATAATATCGGATTCTACATTAGGGGCCCAGCTTGGACTTAACCGCTTAAGATTCGCTGGAGGCCGCTTGACAGAATAATTTCATCAGATTAGGTCCCTGCAGTGCAAAATTATCCATAGCGATACAGTACAGTACAATGCTGTACAGTACAGTACAAAACATTACAGTACTGTACAGTGTAGTTTACTCAGTTACCGTACGGCGGAATTCCGTATTGAACTGTAGGCTGCATCAGCTCAATCGGACCGTTGGAGTTGTTCAATAGATCGCGCGCTTGACCGGAAATTCCAAACTTGGGCACCGTTCAAAAAGTTAAGGATGACAAATTGCGGTCAGGTTCAAATTTACGGCTGCCTTCAAAACGTGAAAATACAAAAAGTTCACTGTTCATTATTGTACCGTACTGGTCTTTTGGAAAAAACAGGAAAAGGGAAGTACCCATTCCTCCATTCCAATAGGTGTTCCCAAACTGTCCTTCTATTCCGGTTCGAAATCGCCCGCAATAATAACTGCCGCCGACATTTTTGTTCAACTTCTAGCCGACTTCTCGAGTTGACGTGTCAATGTTTACGTGAACCTCACGCCGAAACTTATATCGGGCCAGTTGCGGCACGTTGCGTGAGGATTCAGGACGATCCAAAAGTACAAAACCCTAAAGCTTTTAAGTCGTAGGAATGTCATGCCGTTCGGAAGAATTCCGGAGCAAATTACGAAGTCCGCACCATATTCTGATTGGGTCTAGTACAGTTATTGTACTGTACCATTGTCCTTTCTGGTCGCCCCAGTTTGTAGGGGACAGCTCCGAACCTCCAGGAGTCGGCTGGAAATTCCAGATTTTGATGCAGCCATAGAGTAATTAACTAATTAGTAATTAGTAATTACGTTAATAGAAGATTACACTATGTACGGATTGCTCAAAAACTGTACGTAACATCAGGGCAAATTTCTTCAATGTGTTTATCCTGTTCAGTATTTATATTTCCTCGCCGCTTTTGTGATTCTACAATTTTCAGACACAAGCGTGACACCAGCTATTCACCAGCCTTTAATAAAGCACATTTTAACCACATTTTAGATAAGAGGATATTTGAACCAAAACCGATTGTTTTTTCTTTTGTTTGTTTTCCTGATTTTCTTTTCTGTTCAGAGTATTACAGCAAAAATCTTTTTCTGTCTCCCTCTGTTTCTCCTTTCTTCTCGCATGGAGGAGGCAGAGCTTGACGAGCCGCAAGTATTGGCTCGCTACTTGGCTGCCCATGGGGGCGCCTGGCCACTTGCAACGTCACTTGCCAGCCTGTCACATTCACACGTTGCACTTCCCTCTCTCTCATCTCCTGCTCCTCCTGTGTCTGCTGCCCCTCTAGGCTGCTTTCGAGGAAAGCCTGCATCTGTGAGATTATCTCTTGTTCCTCCAGCTTTAAGAGACACTTCTGAAAAAGAATTCCAGCAGTTGCAACAATCAGTTTCGCAAGAATCTTCAGAATCACTAAAAATGCAAAACTCGCAGAGCGAGGCAGGGCAGGGCTCAGAAGAAAGACCTATGTTGAATATTAGAGGAGAGAAGAAGAGTGGACGTCAAGGAGCTCTCAGTCTGGCATTCAAAGGAATAACATCTTCATCACTGTCATCATCAGCAGCAATGGCAACAGCCACAACAATATCAACAGCAGAAACAGAAAATAGATATTTTAGTTCTGCCACAGATCAATCATCTACAGGTATAGATTGTGGAAGAAAAGTGGAATCTACTGTAACTGCCTCGTTGCAGGAAAGTTCCAGAGAAGAAGGGGAGTTGTCGGCTTCAGAGAATGAATGGAGAGGTTTAAATAATGTTGACGGAGACACAAGAGGAGCAAAATGTGCAAAGTTTTCGTGCGGCTCGTCAGCCGTGGACAGCTGGCCAGGCAATCAATCAGTGTGCAATGAAACTCCTTCATCGGCTATCGGATCAAATGTTCGCAACTTTCTTTCTGACGCCAAATCGACAGCCAATTCAGTTGTCACAAGTGGTAGTGATTTTGACTATAACGATATGTTCTCGGGACTGCAACAACAAAGAGGTGAGCGATTACATAGTGGAAACGAAATACCTCGTCAGTCCCTACCAAGAAGAGAGCTGTTCGGATCTTTTGCAGGAAGCCATGACCGCGGTAGTTTGAGCTTTATAAGAGAATCGGCTCCTCGACTTCACGATAACGGGCCAAGGATTGTGAAATTTCAAGCAGACACAACGCCTCCGACAGGATGGGATAAAGTGTTTCCTAGAAGTTCTGTGGAGGGACAGGAGGGATTGCGTGGAGGAGAGAGAAGAATGAAGTCAGGCCTTTCGATGTTGTTGGGGCAGCCCAGAGATGTGAAGGAGCAGGTCAGTAACATGAGGGAAGAAGCGGCGTTGGGTTCTGAATCAGGATATTCTTAGGGGAATTAAATGGATTTGAAAGAAAAGAATGCTCTTCTCGTTAAACATACTGGTCCGAGGCACTAGAAGGTCATGCTTTTTTATGTATAAAGTTCCCTTGTCTATTGACTTGAAGGTCCTAAAGCTGGGAATGTGCATGTGCAGTGAAGGTTTGTTTTCGTCATTTGCAGAGTGAGAATTTGTCTGTTATTGAAACAAGAGTGGGTCATTTCCTTCAAATTATTGCATCAATAAAGTGTATTATGGCTATTTTTAGTAGTATGTGTTCACCTTTCCTTTTGTTGTCAATTTTTGCTTGCCGTATAGACGTTTGATAAAAGGGTTTCTGTTAAAGACCTATCGGTTCACTACTTTGTTTTTGCAGGAATTGGCCGTGGCAGACAGTGCAACTTCATCATCGCCGGTGGTTGTGAACTGATGAACGCCTGGAGAAGTTTTTTTCCTCTTTTTTTTTTTAATTCAAAATAGATAATCGTTCTTGTTGATAAATACCTTGTTTTGAGTCCATATTTTTCAATTTTGTTAGTTCTACTTTTTTGAACATGTGGATAGCGTCAATTACTTTGGTTAAGATGTCCAAAGGAATCTGAACGTAAAAAAGTAGTTGATTGCGGGCACATAAACATGTGCTCTTTTCAGCCGACAGAGATATGCTATATATCTTAGGGAGGTGCATAGCCTCTGTTTTTCTCTAGGCTCTTGAGACGAGGAGATGTAGATATGGCACAAGTAATAGTGCTAAATAGAGCATTGAAAAAAACGGGTAGGGCAATATATTACATACAGGTGCAAGTTTTGCTGCTTAGGAGCTGGAATCGATAGGCGGATTTTCAATTGCTAAAGTTTGCATCAGGAGGTTAGCGGTAAAAAAAAAGGAAATGAAAATGATTTTAGACGTATAACAGCTAATCTTCAAATTTTGATTCTGAAATTAGAATTCAAAACATTTCCTTATTTAGTCCTAATAATTGGAAGGGAAATGGTTGTCACTTCAATGTATTTGATCTCCAAATTTGTACCTAAATGCTGCTTTGGGGGAATGGCCCATCTTGCATGACTATGTTTTTTGTGTTTATTCCACGACCTTTCAGGACGGCGTAACTGTTATGATTTGTAAGGTGTGTCACGTCACGTTTTTTTTGTGTGCTGGAGTTGTAAAAGCAGGAGTTGGACACTAATCAGTGCCTTTTTCCAGAAAGTTTTCAGACTCTGGTTTCTGCTTTCAATCCAATAACCGTACAATACAATCCAATAACCGTACAGTTTACCTGTTTGTTTATCAGACTTTTGTGTGCATGCTCGAGTCTATGTATGGTTTATAGCGGTGACGTCTTCTAACTAAAGATTTATTTCACAACTTTTCCAGCAATGTTATGGATTGAACGAGCACCCAATCTGACATTTTTTTTAGGATATTAAGGCAACACTGTCTAGTGGAGGCTATAAAACTCTGAGAGAATATTTACTTCAAATGAGAGTGCAAATATTTAACTAAAAGCTCTACATTTTTATAATTTTTTTATGAGAGAGAAAAGGGGCAGGATAAGATAAACTTGGAGGATCAGATGTTCTACTGTCAGGTTAACACCTGTCACAATTTAACCCATGTGAGTAGAAAAGATGCGTCTGTGGATCATTCAGCCCTGTGAAGGTGACTTTCTATGAAAATGTTCCCAAAGTGGCTGCTAAAGCCTGACCTAGTCTGTGATCTCATTGGCTATGACAGTTGTAAAGCAGGGCTGAAATATTAGACTCAATGGCTTAACACATTTTTTTGTGGTCATAAAGGTCCAATGAGTCCATATACACGAACTCCTCTCAGCAACAAGGAACAATCTCGACATACTTTTCCAGAGACCGTGACCAAAAGTATGACACTTTTTCACAAATCTTCAAAATTCAAAACAGGAATGGGATATTTCATTGCTTTCATACTTCAGCAAGTCGATGCAAACATGTTTGGAAAGAGAAAACCATACATAATCCCGAAGTACATTCTCATCCCGAAGTACATTCTTCTGTTTTTTACCCCGTGACACATGTCAAGCTGACTTTGAAGGATATTGCAACGTACGGTGGCCATCCAGACACAATTTACCTGCCGTACATGTCGGCACAGTCTTTACTACTGTATTTATTGTTGGCCTCCTTAAAACTGATTGTACATTTTAGTGATTCTGATTTTCCATGATTGCAATGTGCCTGTCAATGACAGTAAAACCATAGGACAAGTAAACTCAAATCTTTAGGAAAATTGCAAAGTGCAAACAAAGCCACAAAAAAACTGAACCGAAGGTCAACTCCCAAGGCTTTTTTGCAAGATGATTATTTTACCACATTCACTATTTACAAAACAAATTGTTGCTCCTAAAATTAGGGTAGGACTACAAACATGCCTTCCTACTATCTTGCATTTTTAATCAATTGTTTTTCCATTGAACACAATAAAGCTGTCTATATATCACTTACTATTCTCAAATCTATGCAAATTTAGGGCTGAACCCTAATTCTATATATCCTCTCTTATCCTCTTTTGCATTTCGCTTTTGTACAAAACATTTTTTTTTTTTAATGAGCATTTAAGGGCACCACCCCTATTCACTCAAACTAAGCCTGTACTCAACTTGAATTCTTGCGCCAATTCTTCACCGTTTCCAAAATTTAGGGCTTTTGCTTTCACTTCAACCATAGCCCTTCCAAAAAACATGGCAACTTCAATTTTGCGATCTTTCCCCTTTTCCGTATCAGGAATGGGAAAGTCAAACCCTGTCTCCCTCTTTACTCCAGGATCTCCAACGTAATGTGGAGTTTTCGAGTCCGTACTGAAAATATCTATCTTAAGATTTACTTGGTCGGCTGAAGTGGGGAAAAAAAATTCTACAACCGAAGAATCAACTGCGATTTCTTCTCCGCGAGTTGCAAATACATGGAAAACATCTTTACAAGACAGGTTTCCATTTGCATTATAAAATAAAAGATCGGAAGGGTCGCCCTCAGCATATGCTCGCGTCACACTAATTCCGTACGTTTTTTTCGCAACTCGGGCAACCATCAACTCTGGATGGAGACACATCTGAACAGCTCCGACACATACCGCACTTTCCGGTCCAGGGGGATTGAAAATGAGTCCAACATCTCTTCCAAAACTCTCATGAATTTTTTTCATCAGATATTTTGAGTTGGAAAATCCTCCAACACAGGCGATCGCGTCGCAGTTTTGAATTTGTCGCAGTTGCTGTCCGATAAGCTCGATAACCCTGTTGACCGTGGGATCAAAGAGATTCCTCATGCAATCTCGGTCGAGGACAATGGAGTCATAATCTGAATGAAAATCTCCAGTTAGTTTGTCATACTTTTCCCAGGCTTCTGCCAATTCCTTTGGAAGATCAAAGTGAAAATCGGAATCGTCATCCCTGCGCACATATACACATGAAGAAGAATAATAAGATACCAATTCCAGATTATGATTTAAAATTGAAGTGTACGTTCCTTGAACCTCACACGCCGTTAAGAATTATCTCACATTAGCCAAAAATTGCAGACTTCTTAATTGGGCAACCAAGGCTACAATGGTTGAATATACATCTATTGTAATTTTACAATTAGCATGTCTGGTAACGATGTGTTCCGTGGCTATTCAATATACAAACGAGAAGAATGTTTACTTAATGATCAAGAATCACATTTGACCGACATCCTTGGTGATACTAGTTCTTTCACTACCTGATTTATGAGACATTAACATCCAGCAACAAGTATAAAACAAACCACTGTCAGGATCCAGAAGTTAATGAGCTTATAAAGTTACCGAAGTTCAATTTAACACCGTTCAGTTCCTGTAAACTTTCGAAAAGTTATAAATACAAAGACAAATGAAGGTGGAACTGATGAATACGACTAATAAATCCAGCCCCCTAACAAGCCCCGTTATTTTTTTTTTTCTTTTTGGAAGATTGTAGTGCAATATTACCTGAATGAGCATTTGCATTCTTCCCAATTCTTTGTAACTGTAGTCAGAATTCTTGGATCTCGATGCGATTCCTCTTCAAAGCATTTGATGTTTTCTTTCAAGTATCTTGCAAATGCTTCATCAATGAAAGTTGCACCGCACAAATCTCCCACACTTTGTGTTATCTCCTTTATCCTTCCAATTTTTCCCCCACTCACCTTCTCTTGTCCAACTATGTCTACTGTACCTCCTCCGCAATCAACCACAAGAAACTTACTTCCAGCTTTTACCAAAAAGGAAACAGCATTCTTTTGACAGTAGACGGATGCTGCTTCAGGCTCCAAAACTATTTGAATAGGATGGTGACTTCCACTTTTTTTAGAGTTTTTTCTTTTCAACAAACAAGCCTTTTCTGCGTAGAGCTTCATCTTTTGTTTGGCTTTCTCACTCCATATGGCTGGTACAGTTAATGCCCATTGGATATCTTCATCTTCAATATGAGTATACCCTGAATCCTGAAGCTCTTCTCGGACCAGCTCTCCAATCTGAAAGAGATAATCTACAATAGCTATTTCAGGAGACAAACCGGTCGGTAATGAAGGAATGTCAATATGCTCCGGATTAGCAAGATGAAGTTTAAATCTCTGAACTAGTACTCCAACAGCGTCCATCTCTTCATTGGGAGACAATTTATAATCCTTTGACTTTTTTTTACGCCGTCGCAAATCTCTTAGGCAATTAATATATTTATCAACTGCAGGCCACGCCCATTCTTGATATTGATAGTCTCCGGCATCTCGGAGGTACCATAAACTTGTTGTCGTTTTTGAATATGGCCGGCCAATGAGGTTCTCTTGGAGTGGCCAGGTATGGAAGACGTTAATCTTTGAAGGATCACTTTTTATCGCATAAGCGAAAGTAGAAAACGTCGTTCCGAAATCGATGGCAACGATGACTCTTGGATCTCCCAGGGATGGAGCTGTAGGACAGCCATTGTTTTCTGCAGATGCACGAGGAAAAGTAGAATCCATGGGGAAAATAAAATAGCTCAAGATTGCGTCAGAAAACTAGGAGGATGGAGATTATTCTTTTTGGAGTGGGAGTTTTGATGAAAAACAACACTGACTTTGTAACTTTGCAGAACTTGAATAGATGTTGTAATTCTCCAAGAATTTATAACCCAGGACTCGGAAAGTACATAATGTTAATGCAATATATAGTACTGCTAATGCGTGTCGTATTCCACGGTGGTCAAACTTGCAGAAAGTCACAAAACGATTTTTTTTTATTTTCTGCCCGATCTACAGTAACAAGAGAATAGGCTTAGGTTAAACCATTTAGTTTCGTCTTAACAGTTTGCGCCGCCGAAACACTGCGGGAAATTTAGAATGTAAGCCATGCAATGTTCGCCATTTATGGAATTCAGAGGGTTTTAAAAAATACTTCGGCCATCATACCATAGTGCAAATGCTTTGTGGAATGTCACGAAACAACAACGCCGGTTCCTGTCGGAGAACACGTGTACAACATGCAAATCCAAAAGAACATACAGGACCAATGAATGCAGGGTACGACCTCTATATTGGAGTACGGCGTCGGTCGGAAGAAATTGCATAGAGAGTTCCGTGTTTTTTTAAAAGTATGAACGTTGGTTTTTCTGTGGTCAGAGTTGTGCATAACTGTGTTCTGAACAGGAGTGCACCGTCATTTGGCTGCCGTCATCTTCAAGTAATTGGCAGTCGAAACGATTTTTGTAGTTTTGTGTATCGGGTAAAAATTTTCGCGATAAATTCGATATTCAAAATATCAAATATCGAATGTTAGAGGGCTCAATATATCGCTCCGGGACTAGCAACTGGTTGGAAGTGGGCGTCCGTACATATAGTACGAAAAAGTATCAAAATCGTACAGAAAAATCCCCCCACACCGACCTCTGAGTGCGTGCCACGCAGCCAGGCAGCCAGGGGGGGGAGGGGGAAATTGAAACCGAACGCGGGTAAAAATTATCGAAATATTTTTAAAAAATATCGCGATATTGATTTTATCGATAGATTGATACCATATCGATTATCGGGTACCCAGAATTAGGTGAATAAAAGACATTGGAAAAGGGCCTTCGATGCACAACACTAAGTGTTGTCCAAAAGTTTTTTGACGTTTTCTTACAAACTACGCAAAATGAAAGTCTTACCTAGAGGAGGACTTGCACCAGGGGTGGACAAGCACCAGGAGGAGGACTCGCACCAAGAGGAGGACTCGCACTAGGAGGAGGACTCGCAGCAGAAGAAGGTCTTGCACCAGGAGGAAAAATCGCAACAGGAAGCGAACTTGCAGCAGGAGGAGGACTCGCACCAAGAGTAGGTTTCGCGCGAAGAGTAAGAGTCGCAACAAGAGGGAGGAACCGCACTGGGAAGCGGACTTGCACTAGAAGGAGGACGAGCACCAAATGGAGGACTTGCATCTAGGGCACAACGGTCGATATTCTCTTCGAACAACTTTGTGGAAATGACGTTGTTTGTTTTGAACTGGAGGACAAAAAACAATTTATTGGCAACCTCACAGATTGCGTAGCTACAATTCACTACTTAATGTATATTACCACACCGGTAACATTTTTTTTATAAACGGGCAAATCTTAAATGTCTTCTCTATGCAAGCGACAAGTTTTTGTGGAGAGATATAACCAAAAAAGAGCCAGGATATACTTAGGTTTTTATATCCTTGCACTTGCCTCTCCCCTTCCTCTCCCACTACCTCTTCCTACTCAATCTTCTTGCAATAAAGCATAACAACTTTCGCATTAAACGAAAGAATTCTACGAAGAAAACCTTGGTCTATCGTTCACTATTCGGGGATAGGTCGAGAGCGAAAAGATAAAAAAAAAGTAAATCGGATAGCCATGGCAAAAAGTTCCAAAATTAGTGAAGTCGACAGTGTGACAAAAAACAAAATGTCTACAATGTCACAAAAAACATGACGCATAAAGTGTCAGAAAATTACATAGCGTCTACAGATGTCACTAGGCTAAGTTTGTTTTTGTCCTTTTTGGACTACGGAACACAGTAAAACTAGTACGGAAAGACTTCACTACAAAACAACATTGATCGCTAAGCTACACCGTGAATCGCTATTAGCGTACATGACGCTAATTGGGGTACCCCTTTTTTTTGGGCAAATTCTCAATTAGAATAAAGTACGCTAAATGTTTTTGAACGTTATTTGAGGTACCCCGCTCAATACGGTTCATAACTGTAAATTAGTGCCCTTTTAAATAGTGTGGTGTACGGAATGTCAGATACGTACTATTCCGTACATTTTTAATTATCAAATTACAGAAATTATAATAATATGTAATTGCGTAAATATTTTACGGCATACGCGGATGTCAAAAAAACGCGACGGCGTACGATTTGAACAATTTCGTACATCTACATGTTTTAGTGTGGACATATTATGTGCCGAAATTTTTTACAAAGCAGTTTACAAATTAGAGTTAATGATAAATTAGTATCATTGTGTACCCTAAAAAACCCAATTTACCTGGATATCCTCCAGAGAATCACCTCATTGGAGCAGATACTCCTACAGAATTTCTGCTCTCTGCTTCCTTTGATTCTTACAGAAAAAAACAAAGAAGCTCCGTCTTCTTCCCCTCCACACGTGCAAATCTCCAAACCGGCCGTGTTGATCGAGAACCAGCTGGCAGACTTCTGTACGGAAAGTCGTTTAGGAGCTCATCTCAAGGAGAAAGGAGTGCACGATTTCAAGTTTTTGCGCGTTCCCTCCGACTACTACCATCGGTCCTATGAGGCCAGAAGGGACCTCCTGGCCGCCGCCTCTGTGGACCATCTTTGCAAAAGCATTGTTATGGTGGGATACGCCGATCCTCTCTAACCCCATCCCGATCTTAATGCCTAACCACCTTAAGTATAACGCTTAACCCTAACATAGTTGCAGTGCTTAACCCTAACCTAATAATAACGCTTAACCCTTACTCAATGACAATGATCAACGCTGACCCTGACCTTAATTCTCATCTTTTTACCCCGATCCAAATTCTTGATCTTGATTCTAATTTGAATTTGAATATAGCTTTCAATGTACCGTGAACTAAACAATATCGTCAAATTCCGATTCTAACCTAACCTAATTTGTCATTTAATTTTATGATAATTTTTCGAATGTCCATTCCAGCTGGATTCTGTCACTCCAGCTCCATTAACCCTATCTTTTTCCAGCCTATCCCGGCGCAAGTTTTCCTAGTTCATATGCTCAATGTAGCCTAATCCTATTTCGAATTCTTACCTCCATCCTTCAGTTATCCATAAGGGGAAATTTCCATTGGAACATATTTCAATGTGTTACGCTGTTGAGATGCTAAACGTTAAGCTTCCGGTCGGAAAAGTTAAGCGTTTTTTATTAGGCTTTCCTACAAGTTAGTTTATGCGACATCGTGAGATATTGCAATATGTTCAGATGGAAATTTCCCTTATCTCATGGTTCAACATCATTATTATTTGTGTCCCAAGTTGATCAAGCAATGCTGGATTTTTGTTCGATTTGAACACTTCAACGCTTAAAAATGTAATGCTTACATTGAACACATTATTACCTGGATTCACTTTTAGTGTAACAAAACTGAAAATAACACTATTAAAAATGCCATAAACAGATTTCAGCTTAAGACGTTTTACGCTTAAGAACCAATGGACGGCGAAGATTTGTAGACTTCTTGATCTTTGAAAGTATAGTTGCTACTCAACAAATTATCGGATGGTCAAGATTTGCAATCGAATTCTTTGCAATAAATGGATAAACAAGTATAGTAATAGTAATGGATAATAATTATTAATAATAATTATTAGTTATTATTTCAGTCAAGGGCCATAAATTTTCAGTAATTTCCAGCCGTTTGTACATAGCAGCTTATAATTTATTGTATTTTGAAATTTACCCGTGATGTTTATTGAAAAGTTTGCTGAATTATTATCTAACATGGGTATTTTGGTAACTTTAAGGAAATTCCTTTCTTACCTTTAAATTTCATGTAGGATTATTTTGAATTTAAGCTTGAAATGAGCCATTTTCCCTTTCTTATCTCTTCTTGAATTCTGAAGGGTGAAGATTTCGAATGATAACGTAAATCAAGAACCTTAGAACCTTAACATCCTATTCAAGGAAACTTGCTTCGTTTTCTAAAAGCTAGATTCCCAGAGTCCCAATTTTGAAGCCTCCCTTTCAATCGTTAAACCCGATAAGTCCCAATTTCCTCCTCTTCCTCCTCCTTCTTCTCCTCCTTCCTTCTTCTCCTCCTTCTCTTTCTTCTCCTTCTGCTTCTTCTCCTTCTCCTCCTCCTCCTCCTCCTCCTCCTCCTATATTACTTCTCCTTCTTTCCCTTTTTTGACAGGTGAATACTCAGGCAAGTGAAGGCATTGTGGATTGCAGCAATCCTAACAACTCCAAATACTATGTGCTCGTACTTCAGGTAAATCACTTTTAAAACCTCCAAGTGATCCCACTTTGACAGGAACCTCTAAATTACCTTCTGAGCACTTTTTGCCCTCTAAATACCCTCTGATGAAACCCTGTTAAGGACTTTGAAACTTTTAACTCTAACGAAAGCCTCTGAAAGACCATTGAAATGCAGAAATTGTTATTATGCAGAAATACAAAAACCCTTCAAAACTGTAGATCGGCTTTAGAATATCTCCGAGTGACCAATCGGCCCTTGATATTTGAAGGCTTGGCCCAGTGTCCAAAATAAACGGCCCTTAATATTAGAAGGCTTGGCCCATGAAGCTACATCTCCCGTCGCTATTAGAGTTAGTGAATTATTAGCGTTAATTCTTAATCAGAATTAGCTACACTAAATTATGTTTTCCAACTGGCTTATTGTGGGCCACTTAAGCGTCGTTAGCACTAATTTAGGCTTTCGGGTCAAAAAAATACTTCTTGAATTAGAGTCATTAACTCATAGCAATGGTGTAGCTATAGTGTTTTACGTTTTTTGAACGGAACGGGCTCTCCATGGTTAAAAGTTTATTTTATTTGGTCAGTCTTTGCAACAAGCTTTTAAAATACAAACCATCTTAGAAAAGATGTAAAATGTTTTACCACCCGAAACCTGTACTTGTCAAATGATTTTATGATACCCCAAACTGATACAGTATTGCAGCCAAAAAAATCTCTGCAGAAAACTCACCTAATGACGCGTTTAATCGATTTATAGTCATTTTGGTCACAGGGAAAATAGTTTTCAACACACAGGTGCAATAGTTTTTGTACTTCCTATCCTTTTTTGTAGTGAATTTTACAATATTTTGAGTGTCACTGAAATTTTTTATATCGACCCAATTAGTTTCTGAAGTATGTAGCCTCTCTTTAAGAAGGGCGAACAAATTCTTTGGGCTCTTTTTCTCCAGTTTGTCCTAGAAATTATAATGGTTTTTAGATTGGTAAAACTATTTTTTTCTGGTGGCAATATATGGGTTTATCGACTGCCGGGTTTTTCAGCCAAAATATTCATCTTATTTTAAGAATGACTAACAGTATTTTTAGGAATTGGTGTGTAGCTTTATAGAAGTCCTTGTTTAATCAAATGGGTCCTATCTATCTCTCCCACTTTCACTGGATGAACTCATTGAAATTGGTTCATCATTTTTTTTTTAAATGCTGGATAAGGAACTGTTTAAGGATTTTCATATGTTGTAAATGTCAATTCAATTGAAACATTCATATGAATTCGAAATGGTGATGAGGTTCTAACCTACCCGCACGAAGGATTCTTGTTAGTTCTAAATGGTTGTAAGGTTTTACTGCACGGATTTTACAAGTTTAAACAGCTTTTGCTGTGTTAATTCATGCAATTGAAGCATGGTTGTAAAGCTACAAACAACGTGAGGTTTTCCTGTTTTTTAACTGATGGCTGGTCTACTTAGAGCTCTTGACGCAGATTCTATCCAATCTTGCTCTCATATAATTTGTCACAACCCACCATCCTTTTTTTTTGACACACTCCATTAGATTTCTGCTTGTATTTTGAAATTGCAATCAACTATGGGCCAGACCAGTTTTAGGTGCCTCTATTTTTGACGCCTTGGTAGTCCTTAACTTAATGTTTTTTACAACAAGCATTTCAACAAGCATTGTTTTTTACAGGGCTTTTTTGCGCACATGATTTGGCGTGGATTTGCCATCCATACATCAAATCCATTTTACTTATTACTGGATTGTGTAGTTTATCCGGTTATACTGTCCGATCCTCCCCATTTAGAGCTATTTATGATTCTGGAAATGTTTGTCTTTCCATTTCTTGTGCGTTCTTCATAAGAATACCTGTTCAGTACACCGCTCATCGTTATTAGCGTTAAAGACTTATTAGTGTTAATGCGAAATTATAATTAATAATACTAATTTAGTGCAAGGAGACGTGGCAGATTGTAGTCCACTTCCTCAAATAATGTTGTTAACTCTTATATGATTTTTGGCCAAAAAAAGTCTTGACCGACATTAGTGTTATTAACACTAATAACAATGAGCGGTGTAGTGTAGAGTCATCCGGACAAGATGTCCTTGGTGTTGTTCAAGTCTGAACTTTTTTTCTGAAAGGAATGTTGTGGATTTTCTTAGGACTTTTTTTAGGGTTTTCACTTGGACTATCTCTGTCCTTCTCTCCTCTGCATCACTGCCTCATATAGATAATTGGGGACATAGACTCTCTAAGGAGACTACAAAACAAAACAAAGTAGGTAAAAAATCCACATCAAGGACAAACTTCCATTTTTTAGGACATTCCATTTTACTTTCGTATATTCCATTATACTCATTTGAAGAAGTTATTTGTGCAAGTTGGTTTTTGTTTTTTGTACCATTTTTCTGTTTTTGTACCATAAAAGCACTAGTTTCGAATATAGGGAAGGGAATTTGGCAATTTTATTTTGTCATAAGTAAATTGTAGGCAAGGCTTTCAAGTCAATTTATGTGCTTGATTTGGAATTTTTTATTTCGGTTTTTTTTATATATATATATATTTTTTGATGTTTATTTATTTATTATTGTTTTTTTTTTTTTTTTGTGGGATAGGGTGCAACTCATGCCGCCCATCAAGTTTTTTATCCCACGATAAAAAAAACCGACGAATAGGAGAAATACCGATTTTTACGATTCATTTTACGATATTTGACCCCAAAATAAATTATATATTAGTACAAAAATTTGTATTAGTATATTGTCCTTTTTTTCATTTGTTTATTATTATTATTATTTTTTTTTTTTGTAAATGTGTGATATTTTTTGGATTTTTTCGTAAACGGTGGAGAAACAGTCGAGCGGTTTTTTTTCGGTTTTTTTAAGAAAAGTTAAAAAAGAAGATTGGAAACGAAAAAAGAGAAAAAAAATCACAAAAGCTTTTTGGTGTCTTTACTGACGCTCACACAAAAAAGGACAAAAACAAACGACGATAAAGGAAAGGAAAAAGAATAAAAAGGAAACAGGATTTCTTTTATTTTGTAGTAAACATCAACGAAAAAGTTGGTTGATTTCGAATTATCAGTACAAAAAAAAAAAAAAAGAAGAAAAAAAATAAATTATTTTCAAAAAAAAAATGTTGTTTACTTTTTTTCCTGTTATATGATTATGT
>JBBHKE010002559.1:23184-153755 GCA_037447655.1 Zygnema cylindricum | reverse complement strand
CTGCCCCTTCTCCTTCCCCTCTCCCTTCCCCCCTTGTCCCTTGTCCCTTGTCCCTTGTCCCTTGTCCCTTGTTCCTTGTCCCTCGTCCCTCGTCCCTCGTGCCTCCTCCCTTCCCCGTCCTTTTCATGTTTATTTATTGTCTCTTTATTTATCATATCTTCATTTATCCCATCTTCGTTTTTCTCATCTTTATTCTTCGATTTTTATTGATATATTGATATATTTATTTATTTATTTATTTGTGGTTGTTAGGTGATCCTTTCGGACGCCATCCTCCGATTGCGACCGGAGTTCTTTTGGATGGGAGGGGGGGAGGTAGACCTGAAACTAGGTATGGGAGTCTCCGATTTTGTGAGGGCTTTTCAACCATTTATTGCCGATTGTACCCATTGACTATTTTAATTCTCTATTATTGGTCCGTACATTCGTTTGTCATTTGTTCATCTTTTGTTCTTTCGTTTTGTGTATCTGCCCATGTCTCTCTCTCTTTCTGTTACCATCTTTCTTTCGCCCCGTTTTTTTTTGTTTTTCTTTATTGATTTTTTTTTTCGAGTTAACTTAGTTTAATTTTTTAATTTTTTTAAGTTTTTTGGGAATGGAGAGTGCGGTCGATTTTTAAACTTGAAACCAAATATTTTGACCTTTGATGGGAAGGTTTTTTTTTTTTTTTTTTTTCGGTTGTCGGTGGTTAGTGACTATTTCTCTTTTTGAAACTTTTTTCCGTTATACAACTTTGATGTCGGGAGCAAATACTTCGCAAAAATTAAAGATAAAAATTAAAGGTGTACTTGTTTTGAATGGATGTGTACAACATTTGTGTGACATTGGATGTCATAATCAAAATATATTTTGGTTTTTTTGAAGTTTTTGCTTGTTTTTCAATTAAAAATGTTTTGGCTTTCTTAATAAAAAAAAATGTTATGCCAATGATGCTGACGAGGCGATGAATTTAAGAATAACTGAAGTCAAAAACTTCTTCAATTTTTCAATTTAAATAAATGCATTCTACAACAATACCGGTGTCAATATTTCTGGCTTTACCTCGTGACAGTTTTTTTTTTTTTTTCAATTGTGGTCTAACAATCAATAATTCGTACTCTTGCCTCCCGATTTTTGGAATAACATTATTTTACCGCAATTATTGTGGTTTTTACTTCGGCGTTGTAACTCAGATGGGGTTAAGTAATACTTTTCATAATGTATTAAGTAATATAACACAGGATAAATTAAAAAGCACGATGGTAAACCATCTGAGTCTGGGGGTACAAAAGGGGTGGCACGGTCAAAACTGAAAGACTACAAGCAGGGCGATAAATAACAAAATATATCAAGTATTGGCTCTTTTAAGATATAAAAGACATGTGGTTAAACTTTTACGGAATATAACACGTCTCGCTGAATCGTTTATATAAAAGGAACCAAAATGAAACTAACACAAATGTACATTAAATAGCATTTTTTTTTCCTTCTCGTGTCACATTCGTTTTTTATTGTTTAATCATTTAATTGCCTTGCGAGATTGCGACGACTGTCCCTTCGGCCTGGAAGCAATTCCCGTCTTTTGTCACCTGCGATTTAAACAGGTGACAAACTTCTAACTTAGAAAAAACAGGAGGGCGAACTGGGTACACGAGTGGAAAATTCAACGAAACGAAAACGAAAGCGTCACCCGAGATTGGACTTCAGAGGAAACTGAGCGCATTGCGGAAGCCAAATTACAGGCAGAAAAGACAAACTAAGTGGCTATTAAGCTTTTATAGATTCAAAACCCGGAAGCATAAGAAACCTACCAAAGCCAGCTTGTAAGATAATGTCACTCCCGAATATAGGCTTACCGCGTACATTTGCAGCCTCAGTTGAGCCAGTTGAGGGATGAACGGAAGTGGCACAAGAAAATATAAAAAAGAGACAAAAAAGAGATGGATTGAATGAAGACGAAAACTTTAGAATGGATTTAGACGAATTCCTTGCATTTGAAACAGAGGGAGCATTGGTGCTTTGACAAATTACGAGGCTTACTGAAGATAATGCGGAAGCTTCTGGGCAATGCTGTGCTTACAAAAACGGAGAGACGTACATCCTAGAAGTACTCGACTAGCAACTACGAGCTTTGGGAACACTCGTCCTTAACTGTACTTGTGCTCAAAAAAAGTACACTCGGAAGGACTTTTTCCAAAAATATGTTGAGGAATTGTTTTGGCCGATTCGGCAGGAATTCTATTGTGGACCATCAAATAGAAAAGTCCCAAAATTGTCCCATTTAGCTGAGAAAATTGTCAAAATCCATTTCTGACGACTGTCGAAAAAAAAAAAAAAGATATTTGGTCAAAAATGTTCCAAACTTGCCTTAGGTGGTATTTCGACAAAATACAGGAACATGGCCGAGTAGAGAGGTTTGCCCAAAGCTTAGGCGATTGTTTTGGAGGCGTTTGCTCGAAGCTTTTTGCGGCATTTGCAGGCGAAGCTTATGCCATTGTTTTGGAGGCGTGTACCTGAAGCTTTTGGAGACATTTGCCCGAAAATTAGGCCATTGTTTGGAGGCGTTTGGCCCAGACTTCCAAATTTTTGCTAAGTACTGAAATTCCCAGTATTGAAGGAAAGGCCATTAAAAGACCAACCGTCTCATGAATGCAGGTTTCATTATCGATTTCCTTCTCCTACCCACAAATGTATTCGAGCAATTACAAAGACCAGCTCCTAATTTTGGGAGACCTCGTGGATGGGAATGAAAAATTAATTTTTGTATCAGTATTTCAATTGATATTCACACACTTTTTAGCAAATATTTTGCAAACTACGGAATATTGTGCTTACCATAGCTACAACTGTATCTGGATAGCATCGCTTCAGACGCTATTTTTTTATTTAATTCACCGACGAAGAGTTCAATTAATACCATCACCAGCACACAATTTCAGAAGCTACTCAGCCTCTGTTCCATGACTTTTGCTTATTTGCGAACTGTATCCACTCCACAATCAGGATATGCAGCATCCTCAATAGTTTTTTCCTTCCTTGCAATACACGAAGGATTTCCTAAACAGGGTCCTCTTAACGCCACGCAAAAAGCAAGAGCAAGACGTGGTTCATCAGTAGATGACTTCATTATTAACAAAATTCACAACTCAAACAATCATGGACCACACGGTTGAAGACAAACACGTCCTTGAGACAACGCCAACGAGAGATGCTGTTGCCATTTCCCGCCGGAATAAAACCTCCTGCCTTTTGAGAAGATAAAAAATAAGCAGCTTTTCTTGCAGATCATAACCTATGCATTAAAACACCTATAATAAAGGGCCAAAGAATTGTACAATTTTGACGCAAACTGTGAGTAATTCTCACCCTGGCTTCAGCTAAAACGAAAATTTCTTATTCTCATGGAGCCGGGAGGAATTTTAAAATTAAAAAGAGACGGATAACTATGTCCAAGGCCTCAAAAAGTTGCTATACAGTGGACCTTCAGGTAAGGCAAAACCATCCGGCAGTAAAAGGCTTCATTATTGATTCATCGGTGTATCAATCCCACACTGTTACACTATTTCTCAAAGTCAATTACCTATCTTAACAGGCTCCTATGCGATTGTAGTTCGAGTCGTACCTAAACACCCAAACTGGGATGCTATATGCACAGATACCGAAGATGAAGGAAATGAGAATAGTCGCAAAGATATACACATAGGCTTGCCATGGAGATGAGCTTGTAATTCTTAACAGTCTGACTTCTGCGACAAGAGTAGAGACAGTACTCATACAACCCAATAGGCCCAACTGGATCGCACCGTTAACGAGGGAGCTTTTATCGCTGTGAACCTGCGTATTGGAAAAAAAGGTTTCAAGAAAAGAGTTGGTCCTTCAACACAAAAATGTTGAAATTGTGATTGCAGTTTATGAATTGTATAAGAAAAATGATCAACGTGCATGCCTAGAATTGTAGTTCATGGAAAGAGACCAACTGCCTGGGACTAGTTTTGACGGCTTCAAAAGAAGTTTCCTAAGAATTGACGAAATTTGATGGTATCGTTTTGGCAGCAATACAATTCAACAAGATCTCGGTGTAAAACTTGGGCTTCTGACAACATGCTCTAAAACACAATAAAAGAGTACAAATTAGATAAAAGAAAAAAAAGATATATTCTTCAATTTTTCTTATGAATGTACTACCTTACTTTAGATAGTATAATCCTGGCTACAACTGAACATGGTCCTACATGCTTGACCTTGCTGCCCTTACCTCTCTCCTTCCCATTCTTTCCCCTCGTGAAAATTTCTCAATAAACCTTTACTTGAAGGACCAAAGCAAACAATGAAAAAAAACCAAAATTTCTTACGGCGAGAATCACTGTCGAGAGAGCTGCTTCAATTGTCGCTGCCGCAATATTAATAAAGAAAGTCCCCCAAGGAATCCACTTCAAATATTGTCCATCTTTTCCAAATCCAAATCCATTGAATTTCGACCAATACCAACGAGTCCATACTCCGATAGGAGCCACAGTTAAGGCCAGCCATAATCGTCTCCGAGTTAAACACTTATCCACAGCGGTTCCCACAGCTCCTCCTATAAAGAGTAGAATCGTTGCGGTAAAAAAAAAGAGTAAACTTGACCAACGCCGATCGAGATGGTCGGGAGTTGGAGTAGTTAGTTTTGGTTTTCCACAAGCTTCTCTTTTGCTTTGTATTCTTTCAAACCAAGCAAAACAAGCTGAGCTGAAATCTATGCCAATGAGAAGCGACATATAAGCTAGCTCCGCTCCTGCCCAAAAAAAGGAAGAGAAAGAGATTGTTTTATATGAAAACATTATTAGCTACCCTAATTTCATCTCAAGCTTGGCAAGCCTAGTTGAATAGACGAGTCCAGTATATGGATAAACTCTTAACGGAACAATCCTGATTGATAAAAAATAAGTCATAAGCAAAAATGTGAAATAAAAGGCAAGATATAAGTGACTTTCTTTGAAAAACCATAATATTCACAAGCCCACTGAACTCTTAAATACAGACAGCGACAAATGTGTTCAAACAACTATGGATACAGAAAACAACAAAGAGGAAATTATAGCGATAATGGCAAAAGTACAATATAAATCGTTGAGGTGCTTAGTGCGTTGAAAACAAGAAGCCTTAGCCAACAGCTCACCAACCAGATAACCTGTTAAAGCTCGTAACCATAAACGCTTGGACAGGATCGCTAACATCCGCTGATTCCATGAAGCAAATGTTGTGATGCTCCCACACAAACCCGTAGAGAGTCCCACTGCCAGCTGCTCTGAAAATGTTGCAATTGATTTTTTTGCCGTTACGCCAAACCAGCCCATAAGAAAAGAACCCACCTGCCAAATTCCCAAGAGTGGAGATGAAAAAAACACCACCACAGGCAGTAAAAAATTGGTATGGTCATTCTTGTGTACAGACCCTTAAAGGAAGAAATTATCTGGCAAAAAAGAAATCAGCCCAAGGGATTTCTTCAATTGCAAAACAGGACCAGAGGCCATCAAATACAAGTAAATCTACAAGTCATCCTCTATAGAACCGTCTCATGCATTCCAAGAACCATCAACACGGTTCACTTCGGTAAGACATTCAGCTGTTGCAAGAGATTCCCTCAACATAAATAATTGAGCAACTTAAAATGGAGGTGTTTGTATAGAAGAAAACACACAAAAAAAACGAAATCCATGATAGTCAACAAACAAAATATGCAAAATTACCCAGACTCCCCCCAATTTTCAAAAGTTGTAAAACAAAAGCCCCATGCTTTCCAAGCTTTTAATCAAGTTTTACTAACCATATTTGCGGGAATATCGATAAACAATGCCTGGTCATCGTCAACAACATGGCCGTTCTCTGGCCCAAACGATATTTCTAGCGTATATCGTATCAATACCTGCAGAAACAAAACAACAAAAAAATAAGTAAAAAATGAATGAATTCACACTGAATTCACCGTGAATTCTGAAGTATCAAATACTCGGTTGTTTAATAACATCCCAGGACAGAATTATACACACAATTAATGGTGTGCCAGTAATTTCCTATGTCTTGAAGCCAGCTTCACAAAACAAAACAGCTGAAAGGCGTCAAATTTCAAAACTTTTCACAAAAAGGAAATGTAAAGCAACGTCAGCATAGTTCATTAAAAGGGGAAAAGTTTTCAAAGATGATATACAAAAAAGTAAAAGAAGCATCCGTACAATTGAAAACCTCGGAATTTCCACTGAGAAACATCTGTAACTGGAAATTTGAAGAAAAGTCTTCCGGATTTCAACTGAGAGACACCTTAGTAACTGGGAATTTGATGCTTCTCGTGTGAACACAAATTCCATCGATCGTGCATATAAATATTTGTCGATATCGGCCGGATCTCGATATCATCTAATTTGCCAAAATCCTGATTCTAGGCATTAACTGACCGTACAAAGATGATATATGTTTCTTATACCCGTATATCAAAGGACTTACGTACAGTAACGTACACCCCGATGTGCCTCACCTGTAATAAACGTTAATTTATTGTACACATACATGTGTGCCCAGACCGTACATCGAGTAGGATATCACATGTGTTATCTGGACTAAAAGTTAGAGCACAATCCTGCGCGACAGTACAGGAGCAAAAATCACGTTTTAAACATTTTACTCATATCGACAACATCGCGATTCCATTTACATTAATCACAATTTCGTTTTTAACGTCGGTATAATAAACATCGAGATACCCAAAAATGATGTACAGTCTTTCAACGAGGACACACATAACTGTAAATGTGATTCTTTTAATGCAATAATGATGCCGCTGAAAAATTATCTGCGTTCCCAACCTGAGAAAGAAACTGCATAGGTTGCATAAAGTTTTGTGTACTTCAATGGGAACAAGAACTGTCGCTAAACGAATATATCGCAGATTATCACAAAATCAGTGACATAGAGTCCGTTCAAACAGTTGAGTGTCACACTGCTAAAATCCCACCGACGACCTAAATCATAAAATTTTGTGAACAGAAAACTATTCAGTTAATAGAGCCATTCAACAACTACAGGACCAGGCAGAAATCGCTCACATTGTCCATAACATTTGTGTCAAATTTCAAAACGTCAGTAAAGAAAGAATGCCGACCAAACCAATAATCTAAAAGCTTTGAAAAACGCACTTACAAATCAAAGCATCATTAAGAGCTGCCATGCACCTTTCAATAGAGAAAAACCAGCTTCCTTTATACAAGCAGGACATAACCTGAACACGGTACGATGATCCATAAAAAAAAGCTGAAAGAACATCCAAACGAAGCAAGAAATCAGAATATGAATGGCAAAAGGGATCAATTGTGGATCACTGAAAAGTTTGAGATATATATATATATATATTCATACCCCAAAGATGCCGAAAAATGCGAGGTGGCTAAGGATAGAGACAAAATCCAGCCACAGCCCCAAGGTAAGGGGTTTCTTCTCTGCCTGCATTCCAGCATCCCTACTTTGGTTTAAAACCACAACATCCATATCACACATCACACTCGCAGGAGGAAAAGGAAGTCAAAACGACGGCAAATAATAATGCAGAGATGATAAAAGCCAATTCTTCATCTACACTCGAGCAAAGCAATAAATTGATGTTTTCCTTAAAACCGATTATGCAAACTGAGAGGGAGAGGGAGGGGAGAGGGGGGGGGAGAGGGGGAGGGAGAGGGGGAGGGGGGGAGGGGGAGAGGAGGGGAGGAGGCGGAGGGGGGTGGTAGGGAATAGGGAAGAAACAGGATAAACGGCTGCGGTGAAACATAAGGATCAATCCTCAAACATCAGATCAGAAATTGCTATTGAGACTTTCCTTTTTTTTCAGGATTTAAGTTCCATAAGGGCATTAACTGCATAAAGAATATAAAATTGACAGAGAAGAATAAAAAAGTATTAACAATCAGATAAGTTCGAAAAGATAATATCCTTTTGAGATGAATAGGCGGAATCTTTTGCACATGGAAAGAATGCAAAATTTTGGCATCCATCCTCTTGCTTTTCTGTTCCGTTTATAAAAACAAAACTTACAGTCTTTTTAACAACCGGTTTCGGTTCCACATCCTCCAAATCTTCTTCTAAGGACAAAGAATCACTTTGTTTTTCTCCAGAATCGTTATCCATGGCCGAAAGAACTATACTCTACACCGCCAATCGCTATTAGAGTAAAGGAATAAATAGCGTAAAAAATAAATTAGTGTTATTAACGCTAATTAGGAAAAAAAAAAAAAACAAAAAAAGCATATATACTAATTAATCACTAACTCTAATTTGGGTTTTTTCGAATAATAAATACCCGCCGTATTGATGTCTACTTCAATATATGTCTCCGTACAGAATCTGACAATTCGTACGCCAGAATCTGAATATTCGAGTTTGCTTCTCTTTCCCAGTGCACATCCACATGCGTGCGCAATTACATTAAATGACTTTTTGTACATATTATTTCAAAAAGTACATTTTAGTACGGACAAACCCTTTCCGTACACTACACTATAAACATCGCAGTATACTTCCGTTATTAACACTAATTAAAAAAAGAACCCTAAAAGGCGTAAAGGAAAAAATAGAATTATTGATTGTATTTTGGAAAAAAAAAAGGGGGGCACCGAATTAGGGTAACCTTCCATCAGGCGTTCCCAGTTATCGTACGGTCACGTTTATTGGCAGTAATATTTGTAACACCTTTCCATCAGGTCGTGTTAGTGAAGCAAAAATTGCTTACGTGTTAGATTGCGATTGGTAACACGTAGGATCTTGTTGCGTCACCCGGGAATAAGGAAAGTTTTGAAAAGAACAAAATCGCAACTGCGTATCTGTACGGGTGGACGCCGATTAAAATATCTAGTAGCGTCACGTTAATGTACAATCTGAACGTTCTTGTATATGTCGTCGTACCGACGGCCACTAAAACCGTTGCAAAATGAAAGTTGGTACAAAATTACAAATGTCCATGAATGTACCATTTGTACGTTCATGTATTATCGCTGTACTGTACTTGGTTGTGCACATTTAGGGTACGTCCCCATGTAAGCGATACTTTGAAAAAGTACTTTGGACTATAGTGAAGTGTTCCGTGCTACACCGCGAATCGTAATTAGAGTAAATTACTCTAATTCGGTCGCTCGAATTTTCGACTCGATCACATCAAATAGAGTAAGTGATTCTAATTTTTTCATTATGCTTTTTAAGGTAAGGTTTAATTAGCGTTTTTAATTCTAATATATGTTCGCTTTAAATAGTGTGGAGTACGGACGACGTCCGACCGTGCAAAATTGTACTTTTGTAAGTAAAAAAGTACAAATAATGATTTAATACAGGCCATTATCATGTAACTGCGTTTTAACAAACCGCGTAATGCAAACGTCATAGTGACGATAAACTGTACGTTTTGTCAAATTCTGTATGAATACCTTATTTACAGTAGATGATATTAGCTTGCCAATTAGAGTACACCGCATAAATTAGAGTAAATTCCTTTCTGAAACAGTTCTTCACATAAATTAGAGTAAATTACTCTAATTATTTTTTTCTCTTTTTTTACTCTAATTTTTTCATTACTCTAATTACGATGCGCCGTGTACTTTGAAAAGCGTCCCTATGTGAAAAAATGAAATCGGAACTTTGACATGTGACGGTTGTAGACGTAGGTACAACTTTGTGACGGTTGACGACGACTACGAAATTGGTGACGCCAACAAAAACAGCGATAGTTGTAGACGTCTACATTTTTGTAATTTTGTGACATGGCAGATGTTTAGGGTTTTGTAACATTGTGACGTCACGCTCACTTGTGACGTCACAGATTCAAGAACTTTCGGCCATTGATACCCGATTTCGTTTTCTCTATTTTTTTCGCTCTACTTGCCATAAAAATATACATAAAGGTAGTCAAAATAATTATTTTTCAAATATCTTTCATTTCATACCAGTTTTGTCGTGCCTCATTCTAAAAAGTGTGAGATAAAAGTGAGTGTGAGAGGGAGAAAGGAGAGGCGACGACGGCACAAAATTCTGCAAAGGACCCATGAATGAAAGTGGAGGTCCGAGAGACCGAGACCCCTGCAAATTTTATCCGTACATGCTCGTCTTTTTTGTACATGCACGTTCGTCTTTTCTGTACATGCACGTGACGGGCAGGGAGAAAAATAGCGAGTAACTCTCCCTCGTCCCAAAATTTTCCCACTCGTGTGGCGCGTGCGTGGATCATTTTTAATTCGTCGTTTGGGTTGGTACTTTCCCTGAAATCAGGTCGCTAGGTGATTTTTGATGAATTTTTTTGACAGGCTGGATTCTCTTGCCGGGGGGTCGAAAAAAGGAAAACGCCAAAATGCTTTCACATGACGACAATCATAAAGTACATTCAAAGTATCGACTTGAAGTTTGTTGTACTTTAAAAGAATTTATTTTTTTGTACGGCTAAAGTTTTTCTCGTACGAAACTGCTTTTTTGGGTGAAAACGACAAATTAAAGTCGATACTTTAATACATGGGGACATACCCTTATGAAGGAGGCGTGACAGTATGTCCTACAACCAAGATTTTGTCGTCGAACAGGGTGGCTTTGATGTCAAAAGGTACACGCCATTTGCCACATGTAAGTTTACAGCTTCACGTCCCTCGTGGATCAACTCTGACTTTTACAAGTGGACCGATACACGCGTCAAGTAAGCGCAAAGTGTCCTCCTGAGAACAATCGGAGGAGACTCAATCGGAGGAGACTCGCCAGGTACTGGATAGAAGGGCCGTTTGCCTCGAAAATTCGAAATCGGATGGTCGAAGTTTTCGCCAAAAAGTCTGGAGAATCTTAACGAATTTCTCGTAAACATATTTTGTAAAAAAAAAAAAAAAAAACAATACGGCTTAGTACGGAAAGGTACATTCTTCAGTAAACAACCCCACTTTTTGCTTGATGGAAGGTTACCCTTAGGGTAACGTTCCATCAGCCGAAAAGTGAGGTAGTTTAAAAAAATCCGCGATTATCCGTACCAAACCGTACCACCTATTTTGTTTTTATACGAAAAACAACATTACAGAGAATCTTGCCAATACTCTCCGAAGGTCTTGGAGGTAATAATGACCGACGGATGTTCATCCGCGAGGCGTTCGCTTCATTATTCTGTGTTACTGTCAACCTGCCTCTAGGAGAACATGCCTCTAGGAGGTGGGTTGCAAACACAGAAAAAATAAATCGTGACACGCTGGACGATTAAGCTACGTGTCATGATGTAAAACCAACGAAAATTGACGAAATTTACACATGACACGCGCTTTCAAAAATACAACCGAAAACAAAAATGGAATTTCGTAACTCTCCTTCGTCACTCTATTCTCAGTACCTTTTGTTCGTCACATTGTTTTCTGTCAAAAGACTTTCGTTATGTTAAAAAACATGAACCCTAAAAAATGAGGTGGCGTAAAGATCGGCGTATGCCAAAAGTATGAAAGTTTTGTCGTATGGTTACTTCGGACGCAGGTGCAAGGTCAGCAAGTGAAGATACGCAGGTGCATGGTACGCAAGTGAAGATTTGAAGTTAAGTTTGTCGGTGCTAAAAATCTGAAAGATATTCAATAACGGATCGTAGCTTGCGTGGTGCCAGTCAATTTAGAACACGTGGATTACAAACTCTTCGTGATGGAACATCGACTCAGGGTGGAATTCCATTAGGCGTCTCAGTAATTGTACGGAAAAATTTACTTAAGGGCGTGCCTTCCATTAGGTTGCGTTAGTAAACCACTTTTTTTGGCGTGGCTCATTCTGGTTGGTAACACGTAGGTTAATATTAGATTCTTAAAATCTTGAAAGAATCTTAAAATGCAATATTTAAACGCAATATGTGTACGAGCGGAGGAAATATCTGTACCAGCGGGAGGAAATATCTGCACTAGCGGACGTAATTAATGACTCGACAAAGGGCATCAAATGTACTACCCAAAATTTCAAAACGCAACGACAAAAAGGCGACGGCAAACTTTGATGGTGGGAGCGTGACGGGATAAGTTCGGCGGATTCGCAACCACCCTGGCGGAAGGCACGTGGCCCTTGCGACGTGTATACAAATATGCGCGCGCTCATCGTGGATTTTTTTTACCTTTTTCCACGCGGCCAATTTTTACTTGTTTTGTTTTCGAGAACTGTCCTCCCTGTGCACGGTCTTAACAAACTGTAAGGTTAATGGCGTGGCGTCTCGGATAAAAAGTGTAATAGCATTCGACTGTCCGAATTTACGCCTACAACCTTGGACATTTTTTTGTAATGATGTTTTCCTTGAAAAGAAAATTTTTTGTACGAACCTGTACGAAACGTTACGGCCGTCAGTAAAAAACCCCACTTTTTCGTTGATAGAAGTCCACCCTCAATCAACCTGGTCTGTAGAGTTGGCCATAAGATTACAGAAACGTCTGATGGAACTTCACCCTTAGCGTTATTTACTCTAACAGCGATTGGCGGTGTACTGTATTTTAAAAAATTAAAAATGCAGGTGTACCTAGAACTATACTCTATCATAAAAATGAAGGTGTACCTTCTATTGTATCGACAACTGTAGATAACATCTGCACGAGACAAGTTTGCCCTAGTTGATTACATTCATGGATGACAGGGCAAGTGTTCGATTTAACATCTCACATTTGACAAAAAACAAACCAACGAATCCACACTATAATACTATTCAGAGTTAAGTCAAATGAGAGCTTGGATGGGGTAGGCTGAAGGTCGTTATCAAGCCACGCATCTTATCGTAAGCTCGTAACCCCAACGCAATTCAAACCATAGGTTTAATGCGCGAGCTGTAGAGTTTAGTGCGAACATATTCCGTGCGATTTTGACTATACATGCATTTTATGCAAACAAGTTTAATGTGCAAGCTTTACTATGCGTGGAGCTTTGTGAGTTCAAATTTCACAACTATGCTATGAAATACGCGTATGCTAATATGGTGTAATCCACAAGCACACCACGTCAACTTGTCTGACAACGCCAGAGTGCGTAAATCTCTGCGTCATGCGCTTCAACATGTTCGGCTGTTCGCACAAAATCCGAGGCATTTGAAAGACAAAATAACCATGACTTGTTGACAGCATGCCATGACCTAGTGCAATCTATGGTTTATGCACTCGATTGGGATGTGACCGAGGTAGCTGGTAGATCTAGAATGATCGACGGACCACTGCAATCGTAACGTATATACCTGTTCTATCCCCTAGTTTTTGCAAAAAATACGCACTTGCATTCGCCCATTCGTCTCTATGTATTGTTGTGCATTTCAACCCAAAAAATTAACCTCACTTTTTGCAAAATCCTTACTGTACAAAAAAAAGTAAAAAACGTATGGTCCGCGTTCTATAAGCGCGTACTATTTTGCATGGTAAACCTCATTGGCTGATTCAAACCCTAGATCTAAAGTGCGAATTCCATTAAACGAAGGTAGAAAAAACGGTGTCTCTTGTTCATTCAACTCTTACAATAGTCGAAAATAAGCATATAACAGTTAACCCATAATAATGAACCGATGCACAAGGTTCAAATGAATATTCAAAGGAATTTAGGTTCGAACAGTGGACGTTGGATTTTCCTGCAATTCGGACAACGCAACGATTGTTATCTCACTAGTTGAATATTATATGACGAGTTGACGACCCATAGATCAAAACGTACGAGCTAAAATATATTATACAGTTGTGTACATAGTTCAAAAGTAGGTGACCGTACGCCCATACAATATGCCTATTGTATGCAAAACATACAATATGGCCTTAAGACCCATATTGTATTGGCCGCAAAATGAAATAAAAGAGTAACAGGGTTGAGTTGCACATGGATCGATAGAGAATTAAACGTCATGTCTAAATTTGAAAAAAAAATAGGACAAAAAAATCTTTTTCTGTGAGTTTTGAGCGACTTTTTATTTAAACCGTCAGATTTGGACGATCTGACGGTCGTTGATGAAAGTAACGATCTAAGAAGATCACATGAAAAGCCCATAACACAACCTACGATAGGACTATCGTCAGATTCGGACGATCGGACGGTCGCTGATGAAAGTAGTGATCTAAGAAGATCACATGGAAAGCCTGTAACACAACTTACGCTAAAGGCGGCCTACAAAAGGCCTACCAAAAAACGCCTACTTTTGAACTATGGTTGTGTACAACGAAACAATTAAAATGAGTTGTACGAAAGGTCGAACAATAGGAAAGGTACGGTGACATCATTAGGGGAGTGATGACGTTGGATAATTCTGAATTGTTTGAGCGAGTGCACGCACTTTTGACAAACATGAAACACGTGATGGACTGCGGTGCTTTAAAACGGAACACTACGTCCGGTCACATGGATGTATCGGATTGCAACTGATATCTTACGATCCGCTCAGTTTTGTTTCAATGATCGTACAAAAAAACTCGCATTGTAAGAGAATACAGTTCAAACCTTAATATAGTCTACTGTATAATATCTGAGCTACGTCACGACCCTTAACTGCAATCCTAAAATCTCACACGGTCTTGAAGCCATACGATTGCGTAACAGCCCATCGTCCACGAATTGTCTTGCCAGTTGCACAAAATACAGTACAAAGTACAGCACCATTCGGGCAAGCATCTACGCCGGAGACGTCTGTTATTGGTTCCTGAAGGGAACCCTGACTGTACCTTAGTGATTTATGTCGCATGGGCTTTGACGATCATCAATATGTGTTAGGCTTGGGAGCAGCGTGATATTGATCGTTATAATAACTTCTCCATTAGGAATTATGTTGCATCTAGTGTGCAACCAATAAATCGCGACAGGGATATTCAAAACAATGTCTCCAAAAACATGACAGGCACCAGCAAGTGTGAAACCTCATGTCGAATAGAACACCATACGTCTGACGCGACAGTCATGACAGTACCACATGTAGTGTGCCTACATGATCTCGGCCCTGCATTGCAAAGAAACCAATGGCCACTTACGAACTTAAGGCAGCGACCACATTAGAATACTAAAGATTCAGGTAAGGGCAGATGCGGAAGGCCAAGCTTAAACTGGAGACCACTGGTGAACTTATGTGACATGAAAAGAAGGGTCAAAATAGAAGGAGAAATCCGGGCACACAGAGCATTTGGAAGATGAACAGTAATGTGCAGATGACCAGTAGAGCAGTACTGATAGGTAATTTGGCTACAAGTCTTCCTGTATAGTCAGAACAGGCAACCTTGACCAGTCATCTGGGTGCAAATGTTTTATGCTCTTTATGCTCTTTTTGTCCCTGCTCAGTTATGTGGCAGGAGCCTGAAATTAGTGGTCAGCATTGGTTAAGACACGCCATTATATTACAGTTTTTACATTGCTTTAGTTTACACGGTGTTTTCATGTGTCGAAAAACTGCTTCATTTTTAGAAATTGCAAACACATTGTCTGTCGAATTTTCTATTTGGTTAATGGCCCACGAGGCTGTCAAGTCGATCTACGGGCCAATCACATCTCTTGCGAATCACAGTGGAAAGAAATACTTCAAATTGACATACCTTGTAGCGTCGGAGGATTGGCACGGTATGCTTGCGAATGCATCATGTAACTGAGTGCGAATTACACAAAACAAACATATTGGCATGATGAGTGCATTTAAAATATGATTCATTTTATGTACTCATTGAATCACCTGCAGCCCCAGCTTTTTTACCTCAGAGTTGAAAGACAAAACATCTAAAGGCGTTTTGATTGAGCTTGATCTTTGTCTAAAGAATGAAGGTTGGCGTCACCTAATAGAACTGGAACTTCTTGTTAATGCAAAAGAACGAGATAGCATTGGAAATCTTCCACAAGAACCAAGAATCCCATTCTACAACTCCAACCAACCCGCCCTTTTTCCTCTGTCAATAGAACTTCAGTGCCTCGCTACATTTCTTATTAGCCCACCGCTTCTGCGATATCATATGAAGGTCCAGTATCGTGCTAGTCCGTAAAAAGTGGAAACCCTAATTCTGAGAGCTAGAAATCGGACCCAGATGTTGCCTTGTGTACTCCCATGTGGCAATCGCCCCACTGACATGCACATTGAGAGACCGAATGATGCCAAGTTGCGGAATCTCAACGCACTTGTCCAAGATGTGCAAGATATCGACTGGAATTCCTTCTTTCTCCCTTCCAAGCACCAGAACCTGAAACAATTACCATTCAAACAGTCAAAACCCACACGTGTCAGCTCATCCAACGAGCAAACAAACCACAGAAGTAGCGGGACAGAAAATATTACGGCGTAAGGTTTCAAAAACAGATTGAACTTCTCAAGGATCCAATGCCCAATACACATACAGAATATCTATCGCCATTTGAATTGCGTATCTCAGTACAGATGATTTTATAAAATTGAGTTATGGAGTTTGCAGTTGTGAGCACACTCTACCAGGAACCAACCATGGGTACACTTGTGAACGCTCAAAACTCAAAAATACTTTCCAAAGTCGTAACCTCGAATCCACAAGGGATAGTGCCAAGCAAACAGACGTTGAGACTGACTATCAGATCCTAGCAACACATGATCCAATCACTCCTGTAACACTGGTAGTGATAATAATTATACCCACCGTGTGCTTTGTGAATTTGTAAGATTGAATGGGAACGCTGTTGGCAGTTTGTTCCAAACCCAACAGGGTATAACCATCCTGTTGCCGAGCTTTCAAGAATGCCGCGAGGTTCAATTCTGACACTTCAATTAAAGGGATCCACTGTTCCGCTGTCACACTGCAAGCTCCAAGCATGGAAAATATACACATTGCAACAATAATACACACCGTAAGCTCAAGACACAGTGCAAAGGAATGTCAACTCTCGTTAAAATGGAATTTTCGTTAGTAAGAGAGAGAGGAAGAAAAGACTTAGAATCTTTGTCTTAATGTTACTGTAAGCCTGTCCAATGTAATCAGTGCGTGTAGGACGGAGGACATGACAGGCATCGAAAGTAGAAGACATGACCACCAACAGTTACCTAAGATGGATAGTTGGATGACTGGGGGTATGGCGTGAATGACAAACAGAGAACGAGGAAATTCACCTGAATGAGAATCAACATCAGCGTGTGACAGTGACGGATTGGAAAAGAGCTGGCAGTCAGATATACTGGGCCGAGGATATTTTCCCAAACAGTACAGGGAGAATTTTGTAGTAAAGACAAAATTCACGATTGTGTAGAATCCAATCAGTTTTAGCAGTGTGGGAATAACTAAATTGAGCAGTAGTGAATTTTGGGATTGTGTCAGATGGCTGGTACTTAGAAACGCACAGATGCCACCTGGAGCAAATTGGTCACCAGACTGCTTAAACAGCAAGAGTACTTTAGTCATCCTTGTGGCACTGTTTGATCATCTTAACTCAGATCAAATTTTGATGGTTTTGGTGAACTTTGACTTTTAAGGATATGTGTGTATCCTTAATGGATTGTGCATTAAGGAAGTGAATGTTCTAAAAACTACAGTACCCCACCCATCGCTATTAGTGAATTATCAGCGATTAATTCTTTATTGGACTTACTACACTAAATTTTGTTTTACAATGTGGCTGACTGTGTTTTACTGTGGCAACTTAAATAGTGTTCTTAACACTGAATTATGATTTCGGGACAAAAAAACACTACTTGGAAATAGAGTGATTAATTCTAATAGCCATGTTGGATCAAAAATGAATCAAAAGATATCATTGGTTCGATCCAACGATTGAACTAATGACATAGTACAAAGGTACAATTTGCATGGACCTTTGATAACAAACGAAAAAAATATATAACGGGTTCACTCTTAGGTTATTTTGGCCCGCAAAAGGACAAAACCCTCAAATTTTGGCGAATTTGCCATTCTCCCAGAATTCTGAATGCATCCTCGAATACTCTTCGCTCCGAAAATCCCCGAATACCAGTGACTATGTGCAATAGTGATCAGAATATGGTACTTGTTCACTTCTGCTACTTTAGCATGCAGTTCATTGTTTGAGCTGACATTTTGCAGGTGTATCAAACATATTCTCTGTTAGTGTACATTTGAAAAGTGTGGATCAAAACCTGTCAGTGTTTGAAGTCACCAGTTTTCCCGATAACTAAAGGCAAATTTCGAGATCACCATACACCATGGACGAAACTTCATTGACATAAGATACAGCAAAGTTTCCGAAGCGAAAGATTATCCTGCTTTTGTTTATACCACTAATTTATCATGGAATTCCATTGACAAAGCAGGACAAAAGAGACGCATTTTATACCTACAGGAAACTACAGGTACATGTTTACCTGATTTGTTGGAAATGTCGCTCCTGTGTGACAGTAACATCCGCCACAACCAGCGCTGATGCTTTAAAAACCTGCAAACGTCCTCACAACACATTATTGTAGGATTCAGCCTGCCCACATGCTGGTTGGCATAAACAAGAGAACCGCTCGGTTGATGGAGGAGATTGCCAGTGTATTAGATATACCCGGTTGCTAATACAAAGGAGAAAGACAGAGAAAGGCCCAAAGACAGAAACATTAAAGTAATGCTAAGCCTTGGTGTTTCCCTTTACTAAGAGTAAGAGTAAGATCCTTTCAGAACATGCTTACAATGCCACTGTCAAATACACAGCCTTATTGTATGTTCTATTAAGCTAATCAAGGGCAATTTCAGTAAAAAACACGTAGACAGCAAAAGTCTCATCATCAAAAGAATGTCTCTCACTTCACACGTCCGAGCCAGTCCTGCCAAGTTTGGAATGCGTCCAATGAGAGAGGCCACCACAATGAGGCTCTGACGGTCGCCTCTCAGAGCCGCCAAGTGGCGCACTCGGGACTCGGCCGCACCCAGCAGCAGCTCGTCTTCTAGCTCGTCTTCTGTTGTTGCATTGGTCACCGTAAATCCAGATATGCAAGACCAACACAAATTTTGAGGAAAGAGGGTGGGACAGGGGCGAGAGAGGGAGACAGAGGGATAGAAAGAGATGAGGAAACTCACAGGACCCTTTATGTCTGAGGCAAAAAAGAAGGGTTTCCAAGTTATGAAACCAAAGAAAAGATTGAAAGGCTCATGACACGTGAATAAACAACAAGTCACGCTTGCAATCTCCAGCTATTCCTAGGATGCAATAACTCCATCAAGGAAGTAACTCTCCTTGTTTCGATTTGCCACAGGTTATAAATCCCAGAACTCGTAGGACAATAACTTGGATCTTTATACAACTTACTTCTTAACATTGATGTTAGCCAAATCCATAGGACCAGTAATAGCATAGATCTTCAATGCACTTTGAGCCTAACTCGTTTAATTACTATTGGGACTTCAGAACAAAATGCATTAGTTACGAAAAAAACACAAAACAGCGCGAGTTGCACACTAGTAGGCAAAAAAAATAAGGGGGGGGGCATAGCATAAAGAATATGGTAATAGGACACAGCGATTGTGGTCAAGGTTGCACGCTTGGAAGGGAAATAATTGTCAAAAGATAAGCAACACTAATAACAAGTGTGCATTCAAACATTTACTTTTCATCATAAATGTATCGTGTATCATAGAAACTACAGCGGTACAAATAGTGGTTTGCTTCCATAAACAACAAATCTGTTTTGTATCAAAAATTGTTGAGGAATTTCCAATATGAAATGCCACTCTATGCACCATCCATCACAAAAACAGACAGAGATGATCATTGCTGTCTCTCCCAAGAGAAAAAGAGAAACACACCTGGAGGAAGACTGGCTTTTGATGCCTCAACGCCCGGGATCTTACGCTGGAAATCCCAGTTAGCAGAATGACTGGCTTCAGTAACAAAGTCGGTTTTCTCCCGCCCATCTCCCATTTTTTTCCTAGAAAGTCTACTTACTTCATTACCATCAGAATCTTCCTCTGCATGATTTGGGGAACGACCTTTAACACCGCCTTTTCTCGAGATATCTCTCTCTTTGGCAGCTTCCAAATCAAGAATTGCTGAATCTGCTGCCATACCTTCTCTCAGAATTTCTCTAGCGTCCTGCATTTTTAATTGCAACAAATGTGAGCAAAAAGTAATGGAATGACAGCCCTCAGTAATTATTCATCAAAGAAAAGGCCGGTCCATCTATCAATAGGGCAAGAGAGAGTCTTCAGCGTCCCAACTTTATCTAGCCCGAAACTGATTCGGCATCCCTTGTGAATCTTTCACTCCTACTGGACTGTTACTTCGTACCAGGTAATATTGCCATTTTAGTAAGGCACGAATGCAAGACTACAAGTAAAGAGGGTGTCGATGAATGCCAGCCATTGGAACTAAGATAAGCCACTTTCTTTCTAAGTTTCAAAATATTCTAAGTAGATAAAAAAGAAAATGCAAAATAAAGATCAACAAGCCTCCCTTCCAAAAGCCTAAAAAGACTTGCCTTCAAGAAGTAGGAAACACGTTCATAAACAGCAAGAGGGACGCACTCAAAGGGCAAACCGTCCACCATCTGCACCCGTTTGCACCCAAACAGTTGCATACACAACAAATTGCCTCTCTGATTTAGAGAAACAAGTCTTCCAAATTGAAGCAGGACATATGTTACGTGGATAATACCGGTAGCTCAAAGCCAGACATAAGCATCTCTTCATCATATTCCCTCAGTTGTCAGAATCTTTCACCTTTAAGATAATCACAGTGCAGAAAAACGGATAAAACAAGAACATATAAATCAGGACAGACTCTTCTGCACTCCTACCATTAGTGTGGGTTGCGTTAGCAAATTCCATAATGTGTTTTCGACGTTAATCCACACTATTGCTGCAACTCTCTCAATTAACATGCATTTCACAACGATTCATGTTTTATATGAAACAAATATAGCCTTTCTCCCTTAACAAACCCATAAACAAACTTTATTCTTAAATAACATCTGATCTAGGTACTGACCACACTGATAGTAGTGAATATGGGGCATATGAGAAGTTTGGAAGGTTACCCTAGAAGGATCGACCATTCCATCTTCAGAAACCACAAACATTCCACGAGGAGTTGTTGCCAAAATAGGGTTGAAATTTTGAAGGTAAGAGTCTATTCCTTCCCGCACCCTACACAAAATCATTTCAAATAAATCCATAAAAAGTTTCTTGACATGAGGTAGGAAGGACAATCACCAAATGTTTTACAACAACTAACACCTTTTAGTCATTTGACATAAAAATACTCCTGTCATTGGCAGCAAAGAAAAGGTAGTGCATTTTTGAGACAAATAAAAATGTCAAGAATCTTACTTCGCACAATCCTCGTTCACTTCCAAGTACTTCCTTAAAACATGAAGACACTTAGAGTCAAAAACGGATGAAACGGTAGTTGACTCAACAATGGAACTAGCCATGGAATAGGAAGGAAATTGTGACATCACATGGAAGAGAAGCACCTGTAAAAGAGTACAAAAGTCATTAGCATCTCATAAATCTTAAGACATAAAAAACGTCGAGAATAAGCTTATCAAACTGAAGGTACCAGCTTTGGACTCTCTGTCTAAAGCATGAAATTCAGATTGTCCCAGCATACACATAACTTCGTAAATATGGTATTTTTACTGCCCAGCCAACACTGACTATTGTTAGATTTCACAAGCATGTTTTCACACTCTGCTCAAGAATTAGGACTTTGCCCGATATGCACAAAAGAATTCCTTGGATAAATCCCAAATGCTAAAACAACAATCAAATTATAAGAGCGAATGACAGGTTCCTCGTCAAAGTTGTTCATACAAAGGAGACCACAAATCTAACAAATGTTCATAAGCATCGCTAATTTACAAAGACTCCATACAGATAAAATTCAAATACCAGCAGGAGATGCTTGTACCTGGGAAAAGCTTCGGAGATTATGATGGTGGCTAGTCATGGTGGGCAGTACAGCAGGAACAATAAGTGAAACCATTTTCAGTTGGAGGGAGGAAGGGCGAATGTGAAGGATGACATTGGCGGCGATAAAGACGTAGGATGACAAGGCCTACACCACACTAACAAACAACAATGAGGTAGATTTTTTGTAGAGTTGTTTGAAGTGAATTAAGCTTAGACAGACTTCGTGCCCTGGACTACCTTGCAGTTGTTATAGGTAAAAAGAAATAATTTTCACGGAAAAGAAATACTGCACAACATAAATGCCTGAACTTTCATTCTTGTGCATCTGATGCAGCAGGTCTTCATATTCTCCCAAACTGTAACTGAACTGTATTAAGTTGTCACAAAATCGCAATCAGACTCTAATATGGCTTTCAACACAGTAATCAGTAATTCTGCAAGGATAAAACAATTTCAGATCATAAGGAATCACTAAACCATTACATAATTACAGTCAAGGGTACCTGAGTCTTCATGTTATGCTGGTTCAGGAGAGGAAGGAGATGCTCCTCCACCTGTCATAGAATGTGACAGGGAAAAAAAAATCAGTTCAGCCAAACCCAGTACCTGTGGGATTTGCATTACCCTTGCCTTAAAATGCATCAAACCTTGCAGGACGAGTGTCCAGGTAAACAACCACCAGCTAGGAGGAAACACACGAAACATTTTATTATTGATTACTATGTATACAATGCGTACATGTACAGTTTTTCCATACCACAGCGGGAAAGTCTCTTCCAACCCATAGTAATAAAATTAACCTCCATTGTGCGTGAAACACAGCGGCAACATGACAGGCATGAACTTAATGTTCCCACTAACCAATCAAGCATTAATTGGCAGATTTTCTGAATCCGGTACTACTGTGGACCATCTCCAATGTTTTTGAATTAGTCGATGAAAAAATCTTTAAGCAAAACCTTACAAATTATCGTCCGATACAACTCGAGAGTTGCCTACTTGCATATATAACAACTGCCATATCTTGTCCTTAAGCCAGAAATGTGCAAGACATTGACAAAAAGATTAATTACCAAATAAGGAAAACGAAGATATATTTGTACTCCAAAGATCTCCAGAAATTGTCGCACGGACGGCATATTGTTTCGCTGCATTCAACAGAAGGGAGTCCCAAACAGAGACACAGAAAAGCTTACAAAGTCGCCAATTCACTCGGCATAAAATAACCAATAAATTAAGATATTTTCAACTCAAACATGATCCATCACAGCAGAAAAAAGACCAAATCTTTCATCTAGTGAAACCCTAGTATATATGGAAACCTACCGAGACTCCAAAACGTGCCACTCAGCATTGCAAAGACTGGACGCTGACCAACATTATAACACCGTGCAGCTTCTGTCACAAAAAAACATGATTAGGAACTCCGAAACATTTGAGATAGTGGTTGCACATTGTAAAGGATTATACAAATGTTAATGAAAGCTTCTTGGCCTCACAGACAACCTTACCCTTCTGTTGCAGATCTCACCTCAATCGCTTTGGTCAGTAAAATGCCCACTTCTCCAAGTATGTCGCTGTCCAAAAAACGAGAAAGAATCGCCAGCATTTGCCATGCACGAACTTTTCTCCTATGGGTCTGGACATGCTCCAAAAATGGTTTAATTGAACAGTTTTTTCCAATCTCAAATAAGATAGTTAAACAGTACATTGTTCCATTAACTATCATGGTAGAATCCGATCATGACAATGGGCAACTTGCAAGCCGACCAGTAATCTCCCTACTGTCATACAAAAACGACCTTGTTTTGAGCCATTTCTACAGCCAAAAGAAATAGAATTACGGAAAAAAAATGGGTAAAAAGTTATGCTACTCAGTACTTACCGCACTTTTTCTTTTGTACAGTTCTTTTGCAAGGTCGTGGTCATTTACCTGCAATGGGATTCCGTTAATATTAATAATTTTGCATTGCTTCAATTTCCATTACTTGTAAATGGACCGCTAACAGAAATAAAAGGAGCATTCAGAACATGAGACTCGACTTCCAAACATTGAGCTGACTTCACTATTTCATTCCTAACCAAAGCTTGCAAACATCACTAACTGCTCCGTGCATTTACAAAAACCTAGAAATAACCACTCAGTTTGCACCAAACTAGAACACAAAAAGAATACAGTTAACATGCAAAACCCAACTTAGGCATTAAACAACAGTGGCTTAACATAAGCCTGGCATCATAAACTACATGATTATTTCCTGAGCGTAAACGAAAAAGACACTATTTGTCATCTGAAAGATTTAAACTTTGTACCGTTGCTTGGATGAGGTCTATCAAGAGAATTTGGCCACACCGTTTGGCAGCGTCAGCTTTAGCTCGTTCATTTAAATTTGGAGACTCACGATGGTGTTCCCATTCAAGGGATAACTCAAACATTAAAATAGCGATTGAAACTCGAGCGTACATTTCTGAGTTTGTGAATATCTGCAAACATAATCCCCATTGAGGATACACAAAGATTCAACATCAAAATCATCAACTGAAAATTGCAATTCAAACCATTGACAAGCTTCGTTTGAAGACACAAATGAAAGAAGTTGTCGTTCAGAAAAATTGTAATATATATAAGAAGAAATAGCAAGAACATAATGCAAGGAAACAAACACAAGAAACATGGAAGCTAAGAATACTTATGAGCTTTTACCTCCATAAGCTCAGGATCTGCACTCTGTGCCAACATAAAATATTCTCGTGCAGCGACTTCACTGTCTCCAATTTCCCCGTCAAGTTCTTCATCAACCGTATCTGGAAAGCAACACGAGAAAAAAAGAAAAAAAAAACATGCCTAAGAAAGGGACCGTTAAAAAGAACTGCAAGTGGGAAACTGCATCCACCCAAAAAACAAAAATTGCACAGTGATACTGGCAATTCGGTTGAACCTCTGCAAGCTAATGCTGCTTTTTTAGTTATGACAAAACCACTCAAATGAAGAAAAAAGCTACGTCAGTAGTAAGCTCACCTGCTCCATGTAAAGAAAGTGTCTTTAATTCGGGAACATAAAGACAACAAATCTCTGGGTGTTGTAACCAGAGGCCTGACAGATGTAGAGATGTGAGTCGCATGACACGTGGACTACGTGCCCCAAGTTCTATCAGTCGATGCACCATCTACAGACACACATAAAAGCAGTAATCGGTTTTAAACTCATCAATACGCATTCCCAAAATGGCTGGAACAAGGGTTGACAATGCAATTCCCCAGAATTCAAATGCAGCATGACAAAGAGAAAGCTATTTCAAGACAATAGGCCTTCTAAGAAAAGAGAATAAAGGAGGAAATAAGTTCCGGTTATCCAGCAACAAATGTTTGAGATTTGAAGCTTATGGACGCAATGTTTCGACACCCAGGGAAGACTTATGGATGCATGATACAGAGAGGTTTCTGAACTGACTTTTCAGATGATTTCCGAGGATGAGTAAATAAACAAACATTGTCTTGTCATGGAACTGTCTTTATGATAGGACCGTAAATCCAGGGGAAAATCTACTCTCATCACCCATCATTCACCTCTAGAGTCGCAGGAATACCCTAAATGCATTTGACTTGTTTGGAGCGAAGAAATAATAGCTGGGAGTTTTGGTAAAAGTATGCAAGGGCCTCGTTTAAAGAGGGTGTGTCACATATGTCACACACGTCATACAGCCGACTTCTGCAAAATAGAATACTTAAGGGTGAGGGAAATTTTTTCAGCAACCTATGATCTAAAGAATGTCTACATTGACCATTTATAATGAATATTGTCAAACCCAGCAAAGCTTGTCCTGCTTGTCCTGCCATTCTCACTATATCTGTGTCGATCCAAAAGCAACATTCAAACCCTAACTGGGCTTTAATATCCAAGTCAAAAAAACAGGGAAAGGCATCTACATACCCACTTAAGAGGACCCTCCTCCTCGCCAACTTCTTGGAAATTAGTGTGCATCTCAGGATCTCCAAACATTACAGGATGCATAACTGTTGATAGAAAAGCAGCAATAGGTGCCACTTTTCTCTTATTCGCGTCCACCATGGCTGACCAGCCAGCAGTCACAATAATTCTCATTACCTGATGCAACACAGCAATCTCTTATCAGATGTAAGTAAGCATTACTTGAACATATACGTATTCAATGCATTTGTTTTGAGCATAAACGTCAATAGATTAGCATAGAAACTGGATTGCTTAAAAGTCAAATTGACAGAGTGCAGATTCAAGCGTAGGACTGGATTTTAAGATTACCACAAACACTCCACTATCATAAACAGGCTTTACGTGTTGCCTAATTTCTGGCTTTCTTACTGCACTATTGCTAACAGCCCATCACAGAAAAAGTGGACAAACGTGTTCTAAAGAGAAAGGTACGAACACATTCAGGAAAGAAAACCAAAAAAAAATGGAGAGAACAACATCAGAAAAAAAGCAAAAACGAGGAAACTTAACGTAGCTCTACCTCTCTTCTGGACTTCTCCTGACCTGCCAATTGGACAGCTCCAAAACTGATCAGTAACCGAAGGCAACGCAACAGTGGGAGCATATGGTCCTCTCCCACCCTCTCCAAGCTGGCCCCCATCAATTCATTTTGTCAAACTCCCATAATAACTGCCGGTAACCTTTTTAAGCAAGTGGTCGAGGTCATGTGGTAATGGCTTCCTCCCCCCCAAACATGCATATCTCAAGCCAACACAGCACAAGAAGATGCAAACTGTTTACTGAATGTCAGAAAATTTGAAATATAAGAAAAACAAAAAACCAGCGACTTTTGACAGTCGACACTTTTACCTTACTCTAGAGCGGCCATACAAATTCAAGTTGGAAGGAAGGGGATTGCAAACCTGTCAGCTGCATCATAAAGCAATATCTTCAGAGTTTCATCCTCTAAAGACGATGTGACAATTTTATTTGTTGGGAATATTTTTTCTGACCGATAACCCGCAATCGGCAAAACCGAAGCGAGCGCCTCAAGGCACCACCACTGCAATCAAGCCAACAGCAAAACCACATAATAAACCATATAAGAATCGGTAGGCAAATACTGAACGTATTAAATTTAACGTTCATAAAAGGGCAAAAAGGTTACCGTCCACCCTAAGCAGCATAGACTGCACTGAATAACAGCAGTTAAATAGTTTTCAACGTTTTCGTAAAATCAAAGTCCTGCTCAGTACAAAACCCTTGTTTGTGTGGTCTGCATCTGGCCTGCAACACCACACATGACATAACATGGACTAGTATGGCACTGATACAAACAACTTTGCGAAAAAACACCAGATTGTTATAATGAGAGATATATTGAAATGTCCCTACTATGCTTGCTTTTAGACTCGTTACTTTCTCTTGACGTCAGTTATGGAGAATTTACAAAAAAATGCATAACTAACGCAAAGACAACAATCTCAGATGACAACTCATGTAAACAATAAATACACTTTGTGCATGAGTTTTTTACAAGAGTGCATGCATTGTGCATGTACCCAAATTAACAATGGGCATGACTAAATTTATACCTAGAGCCTTCGTAGTTTCCTCAAAAAAGCTACGACGATGTTATCCCCAATTGTAAGAAATACTCACTTGAAAAACCAGACTTATTGTTTTCCCACACTAAGCATTTTGTACAGTAATTGACAGCAACTTGTTGGACGATTTCCGGTAGTATGGCAACAATATGCCAATTCATCAAAATGAATTTAAAAAAATGGCTGTACAAAGATTAATGCAATATCCACAAACATAAAAGTATACCTTGCAATACTCCAAGAGCGCTCGCCTACTTCGAGCCAGAGCTCCTCCATCCAATAATGCCTGTACGCCCCTTTGAATTGACAACGCCAGAAAATCCACAACCTTCTCTGTATTCATATTATCACAGATCCCTGGAAGATTCCATTCAACTCCTCTTTGGAATGACAAGGTGAAAGAAAAAGCAAGTGCTTTGCAAACTGGTACAAGTGCCTCAAATTGTCCCATGCGAACTTCAGCTTCAATCTGTCCACCATGTCACCCTATAAAAAATAAGAAAAAAAACACATTGCAAAAACGTTGACACCTTTACACACAATTCACATTCAATCAATACTCCATTTTCCCCCACACCATAAATGGAATTAACATCCAGATTTGCCCGAGAGAATGCAACATTGCAAAAAGTTTTTCTCTACTTTCTTAATGGCCAAGACAAAGTTATCTTCAAAAGATATCTCGGATGCATAAGCTTGAATGCTACTGAGTAAATGTTTCCCGCATAAATAAAACATGCATTGTAGTATATCCGCTGACCTCCGTGGAATAGAGACAGGTTGATGGCAGAAAAAAGGAGGATACAAACTCCCACAAGAAAGAATGGCAATTCTTCAAGTTCTCAGAAATGAAGCTCGGGTCCTCTTCCAATATCCAGGTGAATGCCTCAGCTGTTACTTTCACCGCTAAGACCTGTTGAAACCGATTCCGGAAAGTCGCAAGGCACGTACACACAAAAGAGAAAAACTTGAGAGTTCACCTTTCAAGTACAGTGCTAACAGCTATTCAGTGTTTTCACAAAAATATATTTCCATAAATGTGTGTTGCATAATGTTTTTGCTTTTGATTGGTGCATTCCAACCTAAACTACAACAACCGCGCAATGAAAAGATGAAGTATAGCAACGATCACTTTTACCAATACAAATAGAAATCCGCATTGCAATCTCTTGCAAGCAAAAGGTTGACCTCAATGAAGGGTCTTCCAAAGAAAGACTTTGAAAGAAAAAAACTGAATAATGACAAAAAAAATGGTCCTTAGGTAGGGCAGTCTTACGCGTAATGTAGAAACTTACCGAGGAAAACACAGACGCAGCCAAAAGAGCTGGGAGACGGCGTTGACTCGGTCCTCCCATTCTTCCTGTGACTGTTCCGGGTAGAGGCTGCCCATAAAACTCCGATAAGTCCATCTTAAAAGTCTTACTCTGATATCGAGCGTACATCACAATTAGGTCCTGCACTTTCAGACATTTCAAACAGACATGCCCAGAATTAGCATTACCTCACCAAACCAAACTAACATATTCCACTTCTCCAGGTCATAATGGTTCTCACCACACAGCAATATCTACGGGCTGCATAGGATTTTGACTTAGACGCAGTTTCAAGCCAGTTGACACTACAGATGCTTGGTTTTATGTTGCCAAGCTTTTGCTCAGATTCGCACAAATTAGTTGAAACATGTAGATTGGAAACTGGAGATATGGGTATCAGCAGAGTAACCAGAGGTAAAAGGGGTTTGAGAAGAGAAAGGACAATGTCATAATTTACAGAGAAATGGAACTCAAAAGCAAGTCAGCACAATTTCAGACTTAAATGTTTTGTGTGAAAGTTTTGTTTTTTGTGCTTAGGAGCTTGAAATGGGCCCAATTGTTAGTGAACAAGAGAATACGTACAACGTGTTTGTAATGCTTGCCCTAGACTTACCAGATTCTGTCCAACCATATGAACCAAACGATTCGCAACTAAACTGTTCGAACTTGGTCCTTGATCTCTATGGCGATCTTCAACCTCTTGTTTACCGCACATCTCCAAGAGGCTTCGTGTGAAAATAAGTGATTTTTGTGCCTTGACACTGAAAATTTTTGGTGAGTTCAACGACTCTCGAACCTTTGTGTTGACTTCCTGGAAACAGGGAGAGTGAAAGCTTCAAAATGCTAAGTAACAACACACAGTAACAGAAGCGGACAAAGAAAAAAATATGCAAAACATGAAGTTTAATAGCATGATTCTCTTTTGACTTATTCTTTCATCCCTTAGACCTTTTTTCACAGCGACTTACTTCAAAGTGAAAAAGAACAAGGTGTGTACTATATTTCCCACTGTTTAACAACTGCTTGGTGGGCAATCAGCCACATGTTTTGTTTGACGTCAACCTAGACATCATAAAACCAAAAACGCAAACATAAGACTCCACAAATAACCAGACAATTCCACAATCTTGCAGTTGCAGAAAATTGTTGTCAGTTCGCCAAGTCACGTTTTTGACATGCAATAGCACCACAATTAAAAAGAAAGCAAAAAGAGAGGTAAATATAAAGTGCATTTGAACCTACCTTAAGAAGAATTTCCACATTTGTCTCTTCCATGCCCCCTATTAACAACATTTTGACCCATCTCTTAGCTGCAGTCCCCCAAGCTTCCTGCTCTTCCTCTGACAAATTTTCCATTTCACTAATAATTGGCTCGAAGAATCTGTTCAACATCTCATGAAGCCCCACCAATAGCCATTGGTCTGAGAAATAATCTCCAGTTTGTGTTTGAGAGAGTGTGAAGGTTCCATTATAACTGACAGAGGGTCGAAGCCAATCTGAGAGAGTGGCATGAAGAGCTCCTGAAAAGACAAATGAACATTCGTAATCATTTAGGCCGTGTTATTGTTAATCCAATTAGTGATCGATAAGACACTAGGCCCTTGCACTCTAAGACTTTTCTAGATATTCTTGTAGCAATGATTACATGGTTGGACAGGTACGGAAATGTATGATGGAAATCAGAAGACCAAGAGAAATTTAACAAACTTGATGGAAATTTTGCCATAATAACTGTACCAAGAATATCAAAAAAATTGCATCATCGTTCTAAAAATTGCAATAACAATTTAAGGTCGACCTGTCCAAATGAGGTTGGAGTCAACCATTTTAAGTAAATGCAGGTGCCTTCATCGACAGCTGCAACAGTTTACCAAGGACTAGCAGATGGTTTACTCGTCAATTTTGGCAAGTAAACCATCCGCTTCCTGGCAGTATCCATACAGGTGAACAAAAAAAAAATTGCTAGGTGTCCCAAAACAGCTGCAGGAATTTTATCGACAAAGTCGATCATCGCCAGCTCAAAAAATACCAAAGAAAGCCATCGTGTGAAACGGCCTACTGACACCTATTATACTTACTATCCTATACTACGTATTATTGAGCAGTAATCAGCAAGGACTTCTTAACCAGCACCATCTATCAATGACGATCCAACTTCCTTTTCTTTTCACATAAAATAAAAACAGAAGTGCATAAACAAGAAGTGTATGTTTAACGAAAAATTCCACTTAACTAACCAAACACATCATCCTATCCATTTCACTTATTAACTTTTCACTTATAGTGGTCGCAGGTTGCTAGGCGACCTGTCTTAAACTGGCCAAAAATGAGATTGATTGTCAATGGGACAACATATCGTGGAAGTATATGGAAGTACAAACATCTTGAGAAGGTTACACAAAAATCACTTACCCTCAAAGAAATGTGAAGGATTTTTTACTAAGCGAAGACTGCACATGCTGCTACAGCAAAAGAATATCCTAATAGACAAAAGTTTCCTCCACTAAATGCACTCTATTGAACAAGCTTTCAAGGTGGGAAAAAAGAGAATGCTGATTACAAGCAGGATCTACCTCCAGACTGGAGCAGTTTTGTCGGAATGCCCTCCAGAAAATGCGCCAAAGCTGGAACAGTAACTGTGGTTCTATGGATGGCCATTGAAGCAGCTCGGAGAAAATGGCCATAAACTGCCTTGCACCCCATCCCCGACATACATAAATCATAACCGACTCTAATTAAAAGGCAAAAACCAAAGTGAAGTTGAACTTTTGTCAATAAGTCACATTAAGGACATCTATAAGGCATAATCTCAAACAAGGAGACCACGCATGGGCTTTCTATTTCAGCGCATCAATAATTTTCCTTTGGTGCTAGAACATGACGATGTCAAGAGAGATTCTGTAAAACTTTATGAGGGAACTACAACGACGCCCTCGTATTTTGCCCATTAGCTCTGGAATTGTAGGTGCTTTTGGAGAAAGGATTCTTAGATAAGTTCAACATTCGTAGAATAAGCCTGGTATGACATCTTGTGGAAAAGACTTTCTATTGATGATGATAATGAGGTCCCAATGTGTCTGTCTTTGTAAGGGCAAGATGAATCTTCATAAACCATCGATATTGAACCTCAATGGATCCAAAGCATCCATGGCCCCTCTTATGCTAATGACTTTGGAACAGAAACAATGAAGATCACGACAGAAACCGAATTTCAAACCGGAGGATACTTCTTGGTTTGAAATAACACTGGAACCTAGTCTCGGGGAAATCAATTTGACGGAACAGTACCTTTCGCTCTGTAGTTTGGATTAAAATGTTTCTTTGTGTCCTCCAAAAGCATTCGCAGAGTGTCGAGAAAAGTAAGACTCTGATTCTTGAGATCCATAATCACCGTTTTCTCAGTCTGTTCTGATTCCATTATCTTTTGACCAGCAATTCCATTGCTATGCTGATCCTGATCAACCACAGGTTTCACCATTTCTAAATTTGGAAAGGAAGGTCCTCTCTGAGGGAGGCCAGCAGCAGAAGCTTCTAAACACATAGCCACAGTCATAAGGCCATATCGACATGAACTTATGGCCAATAACTCAGAAGCCAGGAGGCAAAGAAAAGTAAGTCCACGTCTGCAAAAAAAAAACAAAAAGATGCATTTTCACAGGCCATAGTTTAAACAAAAGAACAGGGCCATAACATGAACATGATTATGTAGTAGTTATCATTTACAAGCTCATGGAGAGAGCGGAACTTCTAATGGAAAGAATGAAAATAGGTTGTAATACATACTCAAGAGAATCAACATTGAGCAAACGGCAAAATAAAATCAGAGTAAAGACCTCAGAGGAAAAAAACAGAATTCGATCAACCATGCAGTCTTCTGTACCAAGATGTGAATGCAGACTGCAAAAAACAAGGACCTAAACAATTTCATGTAGCCGTAAAATGCGAAAACAAGCACGTCAAACTAGTAACTTGAAAATGTACTATTGAACCCCAGAGTTGCAATTTCAATGTAAAATACAGTAGTAGTGAAGCCCGGCCACTTGGGACTGGGCCTAAAAATTTTAAGGTGAGGATGAATACCACTGACCGGCCTAACTTGACTTAAGCCACACTGAGCCATGCACTTAATTAGCAGTAAAATACTTTCAGCTGCACTGTTGTGACAGGTTGTCACGTATTCTTACTCTGCTGAGAAGTCTCTCAAATAGTTTTTGAAAAATTGTTCAGCAGCCAAACCAATAGCAGATGTGTACTTTCCTTTGATCCCTGGAAAAAAAAATGTGAAATGACATACAGTGAACTTAGTGTCTGAAGAAGCTGTTAATGAAAGATGAGAAACGTCATATGCTCAAAAATACAGTTAAGGTACGTGCATACCAGCAGAAAACTGATATGTAAATCATGACCCATCCTATGTTCATTTCTATGAAATACTACATGTGCACACTACACTCCATAATGTCTAAAAAGAAACAGGATAGTCTTCCATCATTCATGTGGACTAGAAAGAACAAAAAAACCGTAGAGAAAGTAGATAGACAGAAATAATTACCGAAGTCTCGATGATGAGCTGGGTCATCAAGGGTTCGTAAAAGAGGCCCAGAAACAAAACGCTCCGGAAGAGAAGAGCTATATGGACGGTAATTCCAGTTGCATGCAAAAAAAGACTTTAAGACAAGGCGACGAACTGCCAAAAAAGGAGAGAAAGGATTCATAACACATGTTTAGAAGAGTTAAAGGGGCATTGGAACAGGCAAAAGGATACAGCTGAGATTAGTCAAAAGTAGAAAAAAATGGCAGTTCCTAAAACACAAAAAGATAAGGTAGGTATTAATAGCAACACTCGACCTTTTCTTTTCCATTAGTGTCTTTGAGTAGCAGTAAAGTTTAAGAAAACCAGACCCACTAAGCCTTTCCATTTGCGACATAAATATAAGTTTCTCATCAGTTTCCTGAACAGTTGTTGGACCTATACGCGCCTGGCAAACATTAACACGCACAGTTTGCTATGAAAGCATACCAAGCACTGACCTAACAGCTTCAGATAAGGCTTAGCAACTCCTAATGGACAAAAACAAATCACATACTCAACCCTCAAAATCCAAGAAACAGATGCACGGAACCCAATTTTGGTATATTAGCACTTTAATATTTCAAATGCTGGATTCCGCCAATGTATGGTATACAACACTAATTTTCTTACAGCATTCTTACCCTGAGGGTTCTTGTGAACAAATCCCCGAGCCCACAAAACCGCGACCCATGACAAATCAACATCCATTGCAGGAAATAGGTCCCAAGTATCCACATTAGCGGTAGAAGGCACTAAAATATCCATCTGCAGTTATTCGATAGGAGGGAATTACTTTCTGTAGAAAATTCATCTTTAAGGAAAAAGAACACACAACATGTCCCAACAATTTCAGAAATGTGGTTGAAAATTGAATGCTTATGCAACTCAACAATACATATGACTTAATATGACCAGTATTGGCTTCAGGTTGACTACTTCACCATATCAAACACTCAATTTTAACACCTTTCTAAATTTGGATTGGAAAGGAAAGAAACAGCCAGAAATCAGCTGGGGTAATCTCGAATAGATTCACACGCCTCAACAGGCAATCGCAAAGGCACTAATGACATCACAGATTACTTTTCCTTCCTTGTCTTCTAACGTTGTAAGTACATCTTATTCAGAACATAAAAAATTGCTAGTAAATGACCAGTCTTTCCACACAAGTTTCACAAAAACAAGTAAAAAAAAATTAAGTGCAGCAGTTAGCATTGGTGACGATCTCATGTAAATACGACGTATTTTCAAATGAAGTGTATGGCTACCTGTGGCTCCCATGCAGATTCAGCCAAATGCAGGCCATATTCGTCCAGAGTCTCAAATAATAAAATGAAAGCCTCCCACCGAGCTTGACAATTTCTGGCCTTGTTTGGATCTATGGGTGCTTGCATGAAGTCTTCCAAATAGTTGAGGCCTTCACATTGTGTCTCAGCTCCCTTGTTGTGCTCCGCGTTCTCTTCCCTCTCAGTATTGCTACAGCTAGCTGTCGCATTCATCCGTTCCTTCGCACTTTTCCTTTTCACTGCGTCCACTACCTGTTCCCTGTTCTCTTCTGGCACAGGCAGAGAGCATTTGAGAATGTGTAATGCATACTTTCGTGTGATAGAATCATTGTCGACCTGCAACGACAGGAAAATACATTTGCGGGACATATGGTGATACCATAAATAAAAGAGGAAAAGATGCCTTCTCAATTGTTCCATGAGAGTATCAGGCACGAATGGAATTTCAGCTGGTGTGGTAAATAATAGCTTACTTCCTGTGCAATTTGATCCTACTCACCAAGCCAGCTTTGATGAAGTTCCAGAATTCATCCTCAGCACGAAGTTCAAACGGTGACGCACATTCCTCTTTCAACGATCCATTTCCCAGGACTTCTTGACACTCGGAAATGGTCATAGGAGGGAGGAGGAGCCTTGCAAATAAAGCAAAAATTGAGTACGCTTCACGATTATGTCTTCCTCCCAATTTCACCAAGGACTGACATTGCTCCCAGATAGTAGTCCCGAGTGCTGACCTGGGATCAGGCAATAATGCCCGTCGGAATCAATAAAATTAACAGAAAACTTTCAAAACACCTTGAAACAGGTCACCCTGTCAGTTAAACTTAGAATTTTCAATTGGCGTTCTTCTCCTGTGAAACTTGAGGTTAAATGATATTTGATTAACTTTGGAATATCAGATTCATCCTACGCTTCAGCCTCACCTCGTTTCACTATGCGATCCTTGCCTCGCTCTCCCGCCAGTCCGTTTGACAAAAATGGCAATGTCAAAAAGGGGTGCAATTAGAGTTTGCATTATTTGATGTCGAATAGCCTCATCTGCTGGGCCTTGAAGTAACCCAAGAGCTGGCCGAAGAAATTGATCCACAGCTTGTTCGAGGAAATTCAACGTTGAAAAACTTATTTCATTTTTGTCCTCCATTACTTGCAAACCAGATAGCTCCCCTTGTAGAGAACAGACAGAATCCATATTCTGGAATGTGGCTGGATTAGAACCTGGCCGTTCTCCTCCTACTCTCCCTTCCTCCTCCATTTCTGACTGTGCAATGCTCTTTGCTTCAGTTAGAAGGCAGCTAAGAAGGCGACAAGCTGCATGAGGTGCTATTGATATTTCATTTTCTGAAAAAATGTCCACATCACCATTTCTGATTGACGCAGTCACCTCCAATTTATTAAATTTTGTATCCTTAGGGGACTGTAAAACATTTTTTTGGTCTTGAAATGCCTTTATTTGAGAGATTCCGAAGGCATTAAGACAGCGAGGAAAAACAAGATTTACAGCCAAAGCCCAGGCTCGATGCGATGCAATAAGTTTGGCACAGATAGTAGATACCTGCCAAAAGACCATTTCAGTCAGCAACAAAGTTTCCCAGTTGAATTTTTACATGGCTTCCTTCCCTCACCTCCCTCCCGTCCCTCCTGTCTCTATCCTCCCTCCCCTCCCTCCTCTTGCTCCCCTCCCTCAAATGTGATCGCAGCTAGGGTTTGCTAATGAAAGTACGACAAGATTTATTGTCAAATCGTGAGTAGCAAACATCCATCAATGATGAAAAGTACAAATCTACCAAAAACACCTTGCAGAAGATTTAACCTTTAGGCATTTTCCAGTCCGGCCATTCTTCTGCAACTGTTGACCTCTACTCAACTGACTGTGACCGGTTGAAAAACTAGGCAGTTACAACCACACAAACAAATGATAGAACAGTTGAGAAGTCCTGTATGGTACAGGCTGGCAAGTGAAAATGCTTGCACAAAACAGATTATTGGGACTGAAAGCATAAAAGAACCTTTGAAGAGTACCCAAGATCTTTTGAAGAGTACCCAGAACCTTTTGAAGAGTACCCAAAACATTAGCTCATGTCCATTAGACTTGTCATCAAGTTGGATCAGTACAAACAACCTAGAGTTGACGATAAGAGTTTCTGCTACCAAACGGTTTTGTATTTCAGGTTGTAACAGAAGTCAAAAATACAACAGAGAGAAGACTCTTGTCAATATGACTAAAATCAATGACAGTGGGAAAGTGTGAAGAGGAGAATTATATGACATTTTTTTGATGTTACAACACATTTTGTGTCTATGATAATTTCATGTCCAAGACAATTGCAAGAAATGGCAAATGTTCGCCAACATCCTAAACTCTACACCTCCTGAAACAACTTGGTAACCAAATCTCGACAAAAAATTATTGTAAAGCTTGTTTAAAGGCCCCGCAACTTTAAAGAGAAAAAAAACATCGTGGCATCTAGCCGTAATTAACCTTCAAGGGCACAAAGTGACGGTTATATCCTTTACAGTGCTGAGATTTAAAAATAAACTCTCACCTTGGCTTGCAAAGGAAGTGGTACTTTTGGAGCCAGTAATGGTAGACAAAACTCAGTTACCACTTTCTCCAATTGCCAAGAGGTCACTCCTGCAAAACCATAATGGCAGACCAAGGGCTAAGTATACCTCCAGAGACCAAATTGTTTGCATACTCTACATTATGAGCCCAAAAATATTAGTCGGGTATGTCTAAAATACTATTGTTTCTATTTTTAGCAGGCTTCTGAAACAGACACAAAACACGTCTTTTTTTTTTAACGACCAGTCTTCAGGTGACTGGTCTCAACTTTGACATACCTAAGACTTTTCATACAGCACCGAAACATTAAGACAAAGTACATATTGTGGAAGGAAGATTACCAGGCTCCTCAAAGAGTACTGCTGCTACAGACAAGACATTTGTACGGAAACTCAGATCAACGTCAGAGCTCAAGGAAAGGGCATTTTCCTGCAAACAGGCAACAAAACAAAGCACGTTCAACATCTGACATATTACTATTATTTTCAGGACATGCATACAATAAGAGTTAAACAGATACGATGAGTCGAGCAAAACAAATGCCAAGCCTTGAGTTTTAAAAGAAGAGCATTTCCTCTACAAAAACTATGAGAATGATGTCGGACAATGCAAAAACTTGCTCAAATTTTACGTTCATAACTTCCAATATAATTTTTTGAGATAAAGATTGCACTTGTCCAAGGGTACAACTGACCAGGTAGGTAGTACAGGATTGAATCCCATCCTTGCCTGAAGTTTCCAGTACTAGTAATTAACATGGCCACCACAATGTTCGAGGGCAAAACAACATGATCACTAAACCGCACATCGCTAACAAAGGAATTATGAGGGTAAATGCGAAATTAGAATGCATAATACTAATTTGGTGTAAGGAGACGTGGCGGATTGTCGTCCACTTCCTTAAATAGTGCCGTTAACGCGATTTAGCGATTTATTAACTCTACTGAAATTCGGCATTGAATTCCATAAAATCAACATTTTCGTTCTCAGCTTTGTGCTATATCTTTAGGTGTTTATCGACATGAAAGATATTCACCTGTCACGAGGAATATCTGAAAACTAACACGTACAATAGAGTAAGAAACCAAAAAAATTCCACTTCAGGCTTGTGCATAAGGTCCTCTGCATTTCCATTCCTAAAATCTCAGCAAAACATACATTATGCTTGTTACGTCGATGATATTAACAATGCCAAGAAAACCTTGACTTCATTCTATTTGTTTTTTTTTTTGAAATAATGGTTTATAAGATAATCATTGTGCAATAAGGACAGTCAAGATCACTGGTTGTAAAGTAGCACCATATCGGGATCCTCAAGGTGAAGCTATGAGATTTTATATTTTCCAACAGTCATACAATGCTTTTATTGGCAATATACATACGCATCCATGGCTGACATTGCCAAACTTGTGTGGATGTACGTTTCTGGACATGTTCCCTATAAACCTTAAGTCTGGACAATAAGTACTCCAAAAGCCTAATTCAAACCATTCATAGGAGCAACCATGTCAAGCTTTCTTGTCTCAAACATGAGTCTGTATAGATTGAATATGACATTATGTAACTTTCCATAATTAGCACACTTATGAAATGCTAACAAATCCCACAGACTTGCTTTTGCACCATTGTACACTTTCCACAACATTAAAACCCCACCATCATCAACTGGCAAAAGGCCGCCCTACAATAATTACCTCCACCATTCTTAATATGATTATCTCAAAAGTCCATATGATAAGCAATGTACAACAAGTGTGCAGTGTACCAAACCAGCTGGGCAAATGATATGTAAAAAAGAAAAACATGAATGAACAAAGAGAAAAAGGACGAATTAAGTACAGGTTTTCAAAATTTTAACTTACCTGCGTGCTTCATTAGCACTCACTTCTTCCTTTTCTATCTTTCGGGTAACAATGGATCGATTGCCTCACCTAAAGCTCTTTCTTTTGTTATTCTATCACCTCTGATGTCCTTTTTTTCCTTCACCTTCCCCCCTCTTCCACCCCCTTTCCCTCTCATCATCTCCCTCTCTTTCTCACCATCCCGAATTTCACTTTCACTATTAGGCATTGGAGAATTCACTTAAAACTTGTGCTGTGCATCACCTGCATTTGCCTGGATGGCATGCCTGTGATGCTCGAGCACTGTTTGGATCCTATTGATACCCAGCAAACAACTACGAGGATTATGATCTCAAATAATGTTGAATATTTTTCCGTAAGAAATGCTAGCTCAGACAATTCTTGATAGAATTTCCAACATCGATACAATCCACATTTGAGTCATGTTTTTCAAATCCCAATAAAAAAAAAATATTCGAATGAACTACGGTCAACACTAATTATGTGAATAACATTATGATTGATAGGATCCAGGGTTTAAAATGGTCAGCCATAACCTTCAAAACACAAGCTGAGTGAAAATTCTGCACTTCTCCCTTCTTATGTGTCTCTTTTGTGCGCTTTCTCGGTCTCTCCCTTCCGGTCTCTCTCCCTCTTCCTCTTACTTTCTCTCTATCTCACCTTTACAAAAGCTTGCAGGGCCGCTGCCAAAAACTCTTCCGGAGTTTCCTGCGAGCACGCAATGAGCGCCCGGATGACATCTGGCGCCACAGCGGCGGGAGACAGAGAAGGCGAGGAAGTGGAAGCCGCTGAGAGGCATCTGACAGCAGCGAGAAGACGAGCCATAGACACTCCGCTTGCGCATGCCTGGCCGAGAAAACGACAAGGGAACCTACGGAGGGCCAAAAGATGTAACTTGGGTGAACCTCCATCAGGCGAAAAGTGGGGTTGTTTACTGGGAAAAGTACATTTTCGTACATATCAGCTCATTTTCGTACTGTAAAATTTATTTTTTTATAAAACATGATTACTGGGGATTCGTCAAGATTCTCCAAACTTTTGGGCGACAACGTAGACCGTCCGATTATGAATTTTCGAAGCAAAAGGTCACTCCGTCCAGTGATTGGCTACTCTCCTCAGGGACGACACTAGCCAATCACAAGACGTGTAAAATGTTTACGCGTGGAAAGGTCACGTACGAACCATGCGCCTTCGGACATTTGCCACGCGCCTTCGAACAAGCGGGAATCAAATCCAACGAAAACAACGAGAAAATGTTTGTCGAAGAATGTGCCGTGACGCCTCCTCCACCATCCGTTGACATCCGTCCGGAATTTGCGGCGCCACGACGAAGCACGAACGACAAAACAACGACAAAAATATCAAAACACAAACGTACAAATTGTAAACGCATGTAATATAATTTTGCGGCTGGCTATAATCATAGTTCAAAAGTAGGTGACCGTACGCCCATACAATATGCCTACTGTACGCAAAACATACAATATGCCCTTAAGACCCATATTGTATTGGCCGCAAAATGAAATAAAATAGGGACAGGGTTGAGTTGCCATCGATCGATAGAGAATTAAGCGAAATGTCTAAATTTTGAAAAAAAATCGGACAAACAAATATTTCTGTGAGTTTTGAGGGACTTTTTATTTAAACCGTCAGATTTGGACGATCGGACGGTCACTGATCAAAGTAGGCGATTTTAAAAAGATCACATGAAAAGCCCATAACACAACTTACGAAAGGACAATCTGTCATATTAGATAAAGCCTAAAAATGACCAACCAAGCAGTATAGGACGATAAAAAAAAAAAAAATACCACACTGACAAAAAAAATACCAAAACCTACGGACCAACCCCGTTGGCGTTCACACGGTCGAAATGCGGCTGTCAGACGAATGTGTGCGAACGGGGTTTTTTACGACATGGTTTTTTTCCCTTTTTAGAACGCACATTCTCATGCATCCGCGGTTACTAAAACTAATTTATTGTACTTTTTAACTTAAAAAAGGTACATTTATGTACGGTTTGACACTGACCGTACACCACTCTATTTAAGAGACAACGTACTTTCATTTTTTATGGTACTTAAATAGCCCTAATTAGAGTAATGAAAATTATAGAGTAAACTACGCTATTTGAGAATTTTCCCGGTTTTTTATTTTTTCCCGGTTTTTTTTCCCACAGAATGTCATCCTACGCCGTGTCAGTTCGCTAAAAAATTCCGTCCGGTGGCGTGCGGTGTACTTTGATCTTACGTCAGATTCCGATGTTCGTACAGGAGTGTGCACGAGGCACACACATACAGTATGCCTAAGTTGCGAGAGTTTTGTGCAAAGTTTTGTGCGCCTACCAAAGGCCTACCATAAAAAAACCTACTTTTGAACTATGGGCTATACGGGATACAAGTTCAGATATTATGCTTTTTGAATCTTTGACCATGTTTGGCGATAGAAGAGGAACCAACGTGCACCAATCAAAATAAAACACATACGCGATAGATTTCATTGCTGACACGACCTGATGGAGAAGTGAACGAAATATTAGTGTCAGTAAACGATTTTGTACAATTACTGTCGGCGCCTGTCGGCACCTGATGGAGAAGCAGCATTAGAAGCTTAGGGTGCGTCTCCATGTGCCTAAAAGTAAGGGTTTTTTACTGTTGTTTTCATGTAAAACTTAGAGCCGTACCGCGTAAGTTTCAACCGTACAAAAAAATAGAAAAAATGAGAAGTACATTTTGCGTCATCATCGAATTTAAGATGTACTACATGTTGTCGTTTTGTGTTCTTCAACCCACGGCCACGCCAAAAAACGTCATCTTCAAACTTTTCTTTAAAACACAGAGAAGATGGGTTTTATAACAAAGAATTTTCGAAAAACAAATAGAAACACGTAGTCGCACGTGTAATTTTTTTTTAACAAATTTCAAAAGAATTCAAGCAACGATGAAAAGTGCACGATCCGCTATGTTTTGTGCCTTTTCGTTCAAGTACGACAAAACAAAGTATGCAATTTGTTTGGTTTTGTCCATTTGCACCTGGTACGGATTTTATTTCGCCAAGGGTCTCAAGATCCGATGACAATTCACGTCGAGCGGACAAATCTTCTTCAACCGTGAAACGGCACGGGTTGGATGGCGGTACGTCTACAATGTCACGAAAAGTCATGCAACGTCACAAGCAGTTACAAAAAATAACGTGCGTCATCACAGATTGTACATGTCGACAAACGTCAAGAGCATTGTCGACGTATACACCCGAAATTCAGGTCCGCCAGATCTGCGCTAAAATACAAAGTAAATCCTCTAAGTTTCAAGTACGTGGAGATGCACCCTGATCTACAATTCGTATACTAAGGGTAACATTCTATTAGGCGGTCCCAGTAAATGTACAAACAAGTCTACTGACTGCATTTATTGGAAGTACGCTCCATTATGTCGGGCAAGTAACAAACCTTCCTCAAATATGATTGGCGCCACATAGGTTAGAGTCCATATTCTAAAAATCTTAAAAAAATCTACAAACAAAATATCTGTACGAAATATCTGTACAACCGGATGTAGTTAATGTAGAAATTAATGGTATTATTTTAAGTCATTTCTAGGTCTAAATAGAAATATAGAAAGATATCGAGGCAATCTATCTCTAACTTCTCTCTCCCACTCTCAAACTTGTCGCAGTAACTAAGAAATTGTAGAGGAAGCTAGAGCCATGGCTACCTAGGCTCTCCAAATGTTTACGGGAAATATATTCGTTTATTTACCGTTAGGGTTATATTTACTAAAAGGATATATGCAGCATCCCGGATTTGATCCTAGTACCTGCCGGACGGTGAGCAACCTTATCCGTTAAGTCTAGAACTAGTGATACGTACTATATAGTTTGAAATTTAATTAAATATTACCACGTAGGATAATTCATTTGACTGCAACTGTTTACGGGATACATAGATCCACGAATGTAAAAGTACGAATTAAGATATAGCCAAGAAACATGTACCGCGCATTTGTTTCAATAGCGAAACGAATACCGCGCAGGTATTTATTACGGCTACGATTAAATGTGCATTTAACCGGACGGCCGAAATAAATACCTAGACCGCGAAAGAGGATTTTGACGGTTTTGGTCATCGCCACATCGGATGACACGTGGCAGAATAACATTGTATCGCGGCATCTCTAAGGATTAAGGGAGCAAATTCTTATATACCATGTGTCGACATTTAGGGCATGTCGTACAGTGTCCGTACAAAAAGTACACCGACAGCTGTACTTTTGTGTATGGAAGTGTAATATGAATGGCTCCGTGCATCAGTAGATAGAGTTTGTGAAAGAGATAAGACCTAGAAAAATTAGTAGATAGGACCCTCTCTCACAAAGAGCTTCTGTACAAAAGGTCAACTTTGGCCCTCCATAACTTACTGCTCAAGGGAGCAAATTCAGAGATTCTTTTTAATATCGACTCAAGGGAGTCTTACCTTCACAGGGGTGAAGGTGGTCCGAGTTTTTGTCTGCAAGGGTGGCAGTTGTTTTCGCTGAAACACAAAGGGGTCAGGGTTATCCTATAGGGTTCTTGGAAGTTGTCTATTCTGAGGACTTATGGAGGTCTCAGAGTTTCACGTTATTGGCCCACCCTCTAGGGTACCAATATTTAATGGAACTGGCTTCATATACTGGGAAAGTATGATGATAGGAGCTCTATGCGAAAAAAGGTTTTGGGGGATAGTGAGTGGACGATTCGGGCGTCTATCAAGTCTTAGAATCCCTGAAAGGTTTGGAGGAAGCAGATTGACAAAGAAAGCATATCCATCTTCAAAGAAGGAGACAAAGGAAGGAGAGGTGGTGGACAAAGGAGCGGAGAAGGAGACGACCACACCCATAGCAAGTTGTTCAGGATTCATGTCACCTATTCCGAGGAACGACGAGAATGATACTGAAACGTAGGACTTCAACAATATGGCGACAAAGCACTTCATCCTACACCATCTTACTCAAGGACTTGCATGTCCTCATTTGCAGGAAGAAAGGGCAACCAATCTGTGGATGGCTCTCATAGAGATGTACCGAAGTGGTACAATTCAGCAACAATAGTTGGTTGATCGGAAAGTTAAAAAATATGTATACAAAGGGGGGAAGATGTTGGATTTTTGCAATGAGCTTGCTACACTCTTCATAGAGCAAAAGAGTGCGGGAAAATATTTTAGTGAAAAAGAAAAGGTTAACTGTTTATTGATGAAGTTACCCGATGAGTTCTAGAACATTGTCAACCGTGTGCAGGACTTGCCGGAATCGAGGTGGATATGGAACTTAGTGGTAGGGATGATTCTCGATCGAGAGAATACAATTGAGATCCGAAGGGGAGGAAAGTGTGGGCAAGCCTTGGCAGCTGCGACCGATTGGAGGAACAAGGAAGACCGATAAGAAACTATGGGGGGAGGGAGCAAAAAAATTAGACCGACAAGTTTTGATCAAGGGCTCCCTAAGGTTTATGTCATTTTTGTAAGAAACCGGGGCACTATATGGCGGAGTGCACTAAGCTAAACAAGCATCGATTAAAGGAGGGACAGACCGGTGGAACCACGAGAGGAAAGAAAAATGCTCTTGTGACAGAAGTGCATGAGGCAGAATCCAAGGACGAGGACGATGAACTCTTATTGGATGAGGAGTTGGAGGCGAAAAACGAGGTCGAAATTCCACGAAGCCACAAATGTGCTGACGGTGGATTGAAAGGTGAAGCAGGCTGGATTTTAGATTCAGGTGCCTCCATGCACATGTGTAAGGATAAACACCTGTTCACTAAGATAAGAAAGATTCCCACCGTAGAGATAGAGTACGGGGATGGGAGGATAGTCACTTCTACTCTTGTAGGATCGGTAGATCTGAAAGTGCTAGTAAAAGGAAAGACATCTATAGTAACAATCTCCGATGTATTGTTTATTCCGGAGCTAAATAAAAACCTCATCTCTACATCTTTGTTAGATGATAAGGGTTTTTTCACTAACACTAGGGAAGGAGTCTTTACTACAAGTTTTGAGGAGGGGGTCTTTTCTATTGTTGAGAAAGGTAGCCAAGGGATGTTTAGGCTGATTTGAAGTAATGAAACAAAGAAACTGTATTATGTTGGTGTTCATGATATTATGATGTGGCATAAGAGGCTTGGGCATGTGAATCTAGATAAGTTAAGAGAAATGAAAAAGATGGGAGTGGTGAAAGGGATTAAGTTCAGTGAGAGTGATAATATAAGTGATTGTAGTGGATGTGCTCAAGGTAAAGCTCACAGATTACCCTTTCCTAAAACAACCACCTATAAGGGAGAAAAAATTATTGATCTAGTACACACAGATATTTGGGGACCGGCTAAAGTGCCCTCACCGGGGGGAAGATATTTATGATGACTATCACTGATGATTGATCTCGGTATTCTCGGGTGTATTTTTTGAAAAACAAGCTCAGGATTGTTTTAGACAATATAAAGCATAGAGCGAAAAATTCCATGAAACTCCAATTTAGAGAGTAAGGAGTGACAATGGTGGAGAGTATACTTTTAACCAGTTTGAGGATTTTCTGAGAGAAGATGGGGTCCAACACCAAAAGACAGTTCCAGAAAATTCGGAACAGAATGGGGTAGCTGAAAGGTTAAATAGAACACTAAGTCATAGTGTTGGAAGTATGTTGTCAGATAAGAATATAGGAAAAAGGTTTTGGGCAGAAGCAATGAACTGTGCTAATTACCTCAAAAATAGAGTTCTTACTTCAGCTATAAAATATCAAACACCTTATGAGAGATGGACAGGCCGAAAACCAGACATATCTCACTTAAAGGTTTTCGGCAGTCAAATATTCAATCTAGATACAGATCGGTCTAATTGGAAGCTGGATCCTAAAGGAAAACCAAGATACTTATTCGGATATGATGAGGATGTTAAAAGATATAGAGTTTATGATCTAAAGAGGGAAGATATAATCTTAGTAAAGCATCTAGTAGTTAAGGATGAAGGAAAGTCTGTTGAACCCTCAAATATACAAAGTCAGTAAAAATCAAATTTGAGTCAGAAAATTCCGATGGCTTTGAGCTTCCTAACTATCCACGTTTTAGAGAAAATGACACTTTTGCAGGTACAAATCAGACCGAAAAGGACTCTGATTTGGAAACTCCAGTGACAACTCTACCCGAAGCAGAAGACATGGTGGAAATTGATTCGGAATCAAGGGACAGGGGAGAAGCCGAGATTGTTCGAAAGAATCCACGAGAAGCATCTATTGCAGCCTCAGATTTTGAGGAGGGAAAGAAAAGTAGCACAAAATTGCAAAAAAACATGTTAATAACATGGTAACAAAACTATCTCATGAAGATGAACCTCAGACTTATGGAAAGGCGATGACTTGTCGAAAAAGGAACCAGTGGAAGACAACGATCAATGAGGAGATGGTCTCAATTATGGCAGCCCATACTTAGGTGCTGGTGGATTGTCCATCAAACCAAAAACCAATCGGTTATAAGTGGGTTTTCAAATTAAAACTGAACCCAGATAACAGGATTGAGCGCTACAAGGCCCAATTAGTGGCAAATGGATTTACACAAAAGGAGGGAATTGACTACGAGGAAACCTTTGCCCTGATCATCAGATTTCCCTCCGTCCGCATGGTTCTCTGTCTGGCAACTGCGGAAGACATGGAGGTGCACCAGATGGACATCAAGATAACCTTTTTGCATGGAGAATTGGAAGAGGAGATCTTCATGCGACAACCCGAAGGATTTGTGGAGGAAGGAGAGGAGAGTAAAGTATGCCGGCTTATTAAATCTCTTTATGGTTTGAAACAGGGGCCTCGACAATCGAATAAGAAGCTTGATGAGTTTTTTACAGGTCATGGATATATGCGGATCAGCTCAGATGATATATCCGGATCAGCTCAGATCACTCAATCTATGTTTTTGAAGATGAGGAAGGTTTTATATTTATTGTAATTTATGTTGATGATTTGTTGTTTTAAGTAAATTAATGGAAAAAATTAATATACTGAAAATTGATCTTCATGGGAGATTTGAAATGAAAGATATGGGGGAAGCAAAATATATTTTGGGAATTCAATTAGAAAGAGACCGAAAAAGAAAAAATATAAGATTGACTCAAAAAGAAGCAATACGGAACATGCTTGAAATATTTCAGATGGATAAAGCTAATAGATGTACAACTCCAATGGAGTAGAATAAGGGAAGTGAGGGGAGTGAGGAAGAATGAGTCATAGTCTTAGAGGAGGAATTATCTCCTGAAGAAAAGAAGTTCATGCAGACGATTCCTTACAGGCAAGTAGTGGGAAGTCTAATCTATTTTATGAATTCTACCAGGCCGGATTTAGTTGCAGCTGTAGGAATGCTAAAAAGTCTAAATGCTCTCACTAAGAGGGATTGGGAGGCAGCTAAGAGAGTCCTTAGAAATTTGATAGGAACTAGGGATCTATGGTTGCATTTGGGTGGGGGAGAATAGTGACATCACTACTTGGAGTGATGCCAGTTATGGTGATGCTCCGATGAGGAGATGTACTTCAGGATGTGTATTATATGTGGGTGATGGGGCTTGCTGTTGAAGTAGCAAACAACAAAAAGTTATTGCTCTGTCCACCATGGAGGCTGAATATATGGCCTCTTGTTCTGCTATAAAAGAATTTATGTGGGTGAAGTCTTTGCTTGTTGAGCTGGGTCACTTTAAGAATGGAGTGCATAATTTTTTTTGTGATAATCATGCAGCAATCGCTATTTTTGCCAATCCTAAACATCATTTTAAAGCCAAACACATGGACATTAAACTCAGCTTTAAAAGGGAGAAAGTAGAAAACAAAATAATCAGTTTAGAGTACCGACCACATAGTGAGATGGTAGCAGATATGATGACTAAAACTGTGCCTTCCCCTAAGCTAATTTTCTGCAGGGAGAAGTGTGGTCTTAAATTAAAGATTTACTAGAAAATAAGGGGAGTGTAGAAATTAATGGTCCGTTTTTAAATATTTTCTAGGTCTTAATAGAAATATAGAAAGATACTGAGGCAGTCTATCTCTAACTTCTCTCTCCCACTCTCAAAATTGTCGCATTTATTGAGAAATTGGAGAGGAAGCTAGAGCCATGGCTACCTAGGCTCTTTAGAGGTTTACAAAAAATATATTTGTTTATTTACCATTAGGGGTTTATTTAGTAAAAGGACATATGCAGCATCCAAGATTTGATCCTGGTACCTGCCGGACGTTGAGCAGCCGGTAGCCAGTAGCCTTATCCGTTAAGTCTAGAACTAGTGATATGTACTATATAGTTTGAAATTTAATTAAATATTACCACGTAGGATAATTCATTTAAGTGCAACTGTTTACAAGATACATAGATCCAGGAATGTAAAAGTACCAATCAAGGTACGAAGAAGAAACATGTACCGCGCATTTGTTTTAATAGCGAAACGAATACCGCGCAGGTATTTATTACGGCTACGATTAAATGTGCATTTAATCCGACGGCCGGAATGAATGCCAATATTGCAGAAGAGGATTTCGGGGGTTTTTGGTCATCGCCACATCGGATGACATGTGGCAGAATAACATTGGATCGCGCCATCTCTAAGGATTAAGGGAGCAAATTCGGATATACCACGTGTCGACATTTAGGGCATGTCGTACAGTGTCCGTACAAAAAGTACACCGACAGATGTACTTTTATGTACGGAAGTGTAATATGATTGGCTCCGTACATCAGTAGATAGAGTTTGTGAGAGAGATAGGACTTAGAAAAATTAGTAGATAGGACCCTCTCTCCCAAAGAGCTTCTGTACAAAAGGTCAACTTTGAGCGTCCATAACTTACTGCTCAGGGGAGTAAATTCAGAGATTCTTTTTGATATCGACTCAAGGGAGTCTTACCTTCACAGGGGTGAAGGTGGTCGGAGTTTTTGTCTGCCAGGGTGGCAGTTGTTCTTGCTAAAACACAAAGGGGTCAGGGTTATCCTATAGGCTTCTTGGAAGCTGTCCATTTTGAGGACTTATGGAGGTCTCAGAGTTTCAGTTAATGATTTGTGCATAAAGTTTTTGGCCAAATTTTGATTTTGAAAATGGAAATCTAAATTTCGAAACGGGATTGCAAAAAGATTAGGCAAACTTTGAAGGTCGCGGCAAACTTTGAATGTCGGTGGATGTCAGACAGATCGTGCGAGGATAGTGTCAACCTGACATGCATTCAGCGTGGCAGGCGGCACATGGCATTTACGACGTGCACGCTTGTAATCGCTTGTTCAAAGTAGATGTTATTTTGCTTTTTGACGTGTACCAATTGTAATGAATGACAATCATCCAGTGGGCCCCAACTCTCCTCGCGTGGAGAGTAGTGGGCCCCAACTCTCCTCGCGTGGAGAGTTGGGGGCCACTGGATGATGTGCGCGACTGTTTCGAGTATCTCAAAAGTGAAACATCCAACGGTCAAGAATTACGCCTATATCATTGGAGCTTCCCGATAGCTTTCCAGTTACAATGTTTCGTCTGAAAACAAAATTTGTAGGGTACGGCCATGTATGGTACTGTACGGAAACGTACGTCATCCAGTAACGAACCCCACTTTTCGTCTAATGGAATGTTACCCAAACAAGGCATGGCGGCATTCCTCTACGAGCACATTTTGAAATTTTGAATCTGTTTCGTTGTCGTGTATCGAACAAGCGTAACAAAAAAATGAAATATGCTCCATAATAGAATGTTTTCCTCACTAGTAATAAATATTTTCCTCGCCCTCCCATGTATACCTCAACGTGACCTTGAGTAACACGGCTTACGTGTACCTTTAGCAAAAGCTTCAACTCGGCAATTACACTTTTATAGCTCTGATTTTGCAATAATAAGGTCCCAATTGTAGCCTACGGCATAAGGCAACAAATGGACCTTCTCATTGCTATTATTTTGCCATGTTACCCGCATGTCAAACAAACTTTTACACGTGGCTTTAACCAACTCTTTTGAGTATTTTGGATTTTTGTGTCCATAGTTAAGCCTTGTTATTGTATGGAGGTTATGTTAATTTATTTATGCTTGGTTGTTCACAACATGTATTCATGTGGAGTCGCCTCTAGTTTTTGTGTTACTTTGTTGATTTCTTACAAAAGTGTAATAAATTATGATCCTCCAGCTATATGTGTATAAATTGACTTTGCTATGCAATATTCTGCTTAATGATTGTGAAGATTTTGACTTTGACATTTCTGCGTTTTCTTTCTCTAGAAATCATTGTCTTTTGTGTATGTTTGGGATTGTGGTTTCCACCATGTCTAAAAAAAAAAAATATAACAAAATCTTCCTACACAGTATTATTCAATTGTCATTACCTTTTTGGTTTTACATTGTCTTTAATGTTGTTGTATGATTGCGCATATTGGTGGTAGGACGATATGGTGGGGATTCGTCCCAATATCTTATTTGACAAAAAAAAATTGAAGCTTTTTTTTTAAGTATTTTTTCGCCCATTTGTCAATTGATATTCCTTGGGACTAAACCCTTATAAACCTTAAAAGACACCTAACACGAACCAACAAAACCCTGAAAAACTTTACAAAACCTTAAAAAATACACTTGAAACAATAGTTAAGTTATGTACCAAAAGTGTACACTAAATAGTTATGGATCGTTAAAAAAAGTATTCCATTGCATTGAAGATTGTAAGAAAAATAGTTTTGTTTGGTGGCTTAAAATTGGCACACGATTATTGAAAATTTAACATATATTTGTTCTTTCTACTTATTCATTTTCATAAGTTTATTTTTTTAGTATTTAAATTGCTCCCTTATTAGTTTGGGCTTTGAGATAATACACCAAATAAATTGTGAGGATACATTTTTTATAAGTCATTTTGGGGTTTTTATCCAACATCTCACTTAATAAGCAATTACAAATATGATTGGAGAAAAATATTGAGTCATAACTAATGGATTCGACCTCCCCCTTTACAAATTAAAAATGTGGGACACAAGACCACATGGCAAGTTTTGGCTTTACAATCCCATTTTAATAACAAGAATTAACATTTACAAATCTCTCAACTCTTTATTTAGTTTTTAAAGATTACTCTTTAAGAAAAACCCTTTTTCACCCTCGACCCCCGCGACTCCCTCTTTCGCTTCCTCCCAATCATAGTGTGGGGGCTTGCAAAATAAGTACTATTTAAACATTTGTACCGTACAAGTGGTTTCTTTTGAGAAAAAAGGTGGCCTATTCGGAATTTTAAAAGCAAATAAGCCTTAAACTATTATGATGTATTGTAATAAAAAACAAAACTTTTGCAAACTTCCCTCCAACCCTCTCCCTCCTACTTTCCTTCCGCCTTTTAAAAAATCTATTATTTGAAGCGTTGTCATATTTTAAACAATAAATGGGCAAGATCGCAGAAGGTACATAGTTGTTGAAATTTTGTGTGCTCGATTGCTCACAGAAATCCCAAATCCAAAAGAAGCTTATCTAGATAGTGCCGACTCCAAGTTGTTATAAACCCAAATGACTCACCCCTTGACAATCACAAACCCATTATAGCTTCACCCTTGTGAAATAAGACTTTTTGTGTGCTCAGTTCCCCCACAGAATGCAAAGTTAGAATATGAGTTTTGGACACATTCACCCACTTTGACTTTCCCTTAGAAATGCAGCCACCCTGGTAGGCAAAAACTTTGACCGACAACACCTCTATGTAGCCTGGACTCACCTGAGTCCGCAGCAAAAAGAATCACTGAAAATGGTCAAGTAAATTGATAGTTATGGCTGGCCAAAGTTTGCCATTTATACAAGGTGCTCTCTGGGAGAGGCAGCTACCTACCGAAAATTTTCTAAGTCCTATTCCCCCTCTAAAACTCTATCTACTGAAGTACGGCACCAATCAAATTACTGTGTCGTACAGAAAAGTACAGGTGTCGATGTACTTTTTGTACGACCATTGTACGACATGGCCAAAATGTCGACACGTGTCAAATCAGGATTAGTTCCTGTAATCTCCGGAATTCCCGTAATCTAATGTTATCACGCCACGTGTCATCTGACGTGGCAAAGACCGTAAAACTTCAAAATTACCTTTTTCGTGATCGTGGTGCCTATCGCGACCGTCTGATCAAAACCGGCTATAATCCTAGCTGCTGAAATTCGACGCGCGGTATTTTTTTCGCTATCGAAACAAATGCGCGGTATCCGTTCCATCCCCATACCGTACTTCGTACTAAATCAAACTGTATCTATGCACTAAGTATCTATTCGACGTTTAAACGAATTAATCTACATGTTACGATTTATATATTTATCGAACCTTATATATCATAATTTGTGTCCTAGACTTAACGGTTAGAGCTAACGGCTATTGTATATTCACAGACGACAGGTACCAGGATCAATTCCTGCATCCGTCAAGTAACTTTTGGTAACTCTGAGACCTCCATAAGTCCTTAGAGTGAACAACTTCTAAGAAGCCTCTAGGATAACTCTGAACCCATTGTGTTTCAGCAAGAACATCTGCCACCCTAGCAGACAATAACTCTGACCACCTTCTTCACTGTCAAGGCAAGACTTCCTTGAGTCTATAGCAAAAAGAGTCTCTTAATTTGCTACCCTGAGCAGTAAGTTATGGAGGGTCAAAGTTGACCTTTTGTACAGAAGCTCTCTAGGAGGAGGGTCCTATCTCCTAATTTTTCTAAGTCTTATCTCTCTCACAGACTTTATCTACTGATGTACGGAGCCAATCAGATTACACCTCCGTACACAAAAGTATAGCTGCCGGTGTACTTTTTGTACGGACATTGTACGAAATAGCCTAAATGTCGACACATGTCATATCGAGATTCGATGCCGTAATCTGCAGAGATACCATGATCCAATGTAATTTTGCCACGTGTCATCCGATGTGGCGATGACCACAAACCGCCGAAATCCTCTTCCGCGATCTCGGCGTTAATTCTTTTTTGTTTGATTAAATTCACATTAAATTGTAGCCGTAATAAATAAATACGCGGTATTCATTTCTTATCTGTACCATAATCCGTACTTTTACATTACTGGATCTATGTCTCCCGTAAAACTGTTTCAATTAAATCAACTATCCTACTTATTAATGTTTAACTATTTATCAAACCCTATAATACGTAACACTATGTCTAGAGTTAACGGTTAAGGCTACTGGCTACCGACTGCTTATAGTCAGGCAGGTACCAAGATCACATCCTGGGATAAACACATATTCTTTTAGTAAATAACCCAACGGTAAATTAACTAGTATATATATTTCCTGTAAACCTCTGGATAACCTAGGTAGCCATGGCTCTAGCTTCCTCTCCAACTTTTTAGTGACTGCGACAAGTTTGAGAGTTGAAGAGAGAAGTTAGAGGTTAACTGCCTCAACTTCTTTCTATATTTAGATCTAGAAAATACTTTAAACAGACCATTAATTTCTACACTCCCTTTATTTTCTAGTCAATCTTTAATTTCAGACCATACTTCTCCCTGCAAAAAATTAGCTTAAAGGAAGGCACAAGTTTGGTCATCATATCTGCTACCATCTCACTATCTCGTCGGTACTCTAAACTGATTATTTTATTTTCTACTTTCTCTCTAACAAAGCTGAGTCTAATGTCCATGTGTTTGGCTTTAAAATGATGTTTAGGATTGGCAGAAATAGGGATTAGATCTTGATTATCACAAAATATTTTCTGCACACCACTCTTAAAGTGACCAAGCTCACCAAGCAAAGACTTGACCCACATCAATTCTTTTACAGCAGAGTAAGAGGCCATATACTCAACTTCCATGGTGGACTGAGCAATAACTTTTTGGAATTTGCTACTCCAACAGCATGCCCCATCACCCACACATAATACATATCCAGAAGTGCATCTCCTCATCGGAGCATCACCATAACTGGCATCACTCCAAGTAGTGATATCAGTATTCTCCCCACCAAAATGCAACCATATATCCCTAGTTCCTATCAAATATCTACGGACTCTCTTAGCTGCCTCCCAATCCCTCTTAGTGGGAGCATTTAGACTTCTACTAAGCACTCCTACAGCTGCAGCTAAATCCGACCTGGTACAATTCATAAAATATATTAGACTTCCCACTACTTGCCTGTAAGGAATAGTTTGCATGAACTTATGTTTTTCAGGAGATAATTCTTTGTCTAAGACTATGACTCCTTCTTCCTCACTCCCCTCACTTCCCTTGTTAAACTCCATTGGAGTTGTACAACTATTAGTTTTATCCATCGAAAATTTTTCAAGCATGTTCTCTATTGTTTTATTTTCAGTCAATCTTTTAATCTTTCTTTTGTTGAAATAAAAGGTATTTTCTAGGTTAGTTAAAAGATTTAAATAAGAGCAAGAAAAAGCAGAGGCACCCTGCTTCTAGCTTCTCTCTCTAGCCCCCATACTTGTCGTAGTCACTGAAGGCTGGAGAAGAAGATAGAGCCATGGCTGCCTATGCTCCTTCTAGAGTCAAAAGGCAGATCCTTGGTAAACTTACCAAAAGGATTGACGGACCCAGGATTTGATCCTGGTACCTACCATCCGTCAAATTAGCTATTAGTCTTACCCTGCAGTCTAAGACCAGTGCTGAAGTATATAGGGTACGATAACTACTTAAAGATGACAAAAAAGAGAAGTTCAATTTACTGACAAACGGACCACATTCATACAGACACAGTTAAAAATAGAATTACACCGGAAATGTACTAGTTGTATTTTTAACGGCTATAAATTTAAGCCAACATTAATCTAACGACGGAGAAAGAAGCCGGCATCGCGGAATGGTCAATTTGGCGGTTTTCGATCACAACCACAACGGGTGACACGTGGCAGCATGACATTGGATGACGGCATCTCCGGGACATATTATGGCGAACCCGGATATGGCAGGCGTCGTTTTTCTGGCCATATCGTACAATGGCCGTACAAAAAGTACTTCGGACCAAGTGCCTTTCTGTACTCTACACTCAATTGATTGGTTCCGTACATCAGTAGAAGAGGGTTTAGAGAGGGGTTTAGTACTTAGAAAATGTGAGGTAGTCGCCTCTCTCTCAGAGAGCTTTTGTATAAGAGGGTCATCTTTGACCATTGATAATTAACAACTCAGGGGAGCAAATTCAAGGATTCTTTTTGTGCAGACTCAGGGGAGTCAGCTCTTCCAAGGGGTGCAGTCTATTCAGTCCGTATTCTGTAAGGGTGTCAGCAATATTCAGACAAAGCTTAACGAACTAAGGTTATACTAGAGGCTTCTAGCAAGCTGCCTACTCTGAGTACCTATGGATGTCTCAGAGTTGCAGGTTATGGGCCCACCCTCTAGGGTGCCCATATTCAGTGGGACTGGGTTCATCTACTGGGAGAGTATGATGATGGGAGCCCTATGTGAGAAAAGATTTTGGGGAATAGTGAGTGGGCGAGTGAAGCGCCCATCTGTTCCTGCTATTTCTCCAGGGTTTGGAGGAAGCAGATTTGGTAGGAAACAAGATCCACCGTCATCAGGGGAATAAGAAGACGGAGAAAGCATCGTGATGGAAAAAGGGAAAGAAAAAGAGAAATCCACACCTATAGCAACCGGATCTGCTTTGATGTCTCTTATTTTGAGGAATGAGGAGAATGATATTGATACCTGGGACTACAGCAACATGGCAGCCAAGCATTTTATCCTCCGTCATCTCACACAAGGACTTGCTGGTCCTCATTTACAGGTGGAAAGGGCATCCGATCTGTGGGATGCCCTTATAGAGATGTACCGTAGCGGTACTATTCAGGAACAGAAGCTAGCAGACCAAAGGATCAATGGATACTTTCACAAAGGAGAGAAGATGCTCGATTTCTGCAATGAGCTGGCTATACTTTTCATGGAGTTAGAGTGTGCCGGAAAAGTAGAAACCGAGAAGGCAAGGGTACATTGTTTACTCATGAAACTACCCGATGAGCATGAGAACATTGTAAACCGGGTACAGGATCTACCGTACTCCAGGTGGGTATGGAATTCAGTAGTTGGTATGATTCTCGTCCGAGTGAATACAATCGAAATCCGAAGGGGAGTTAAGAACGGACAAGCCTTGGCGGCTAGAGCAAGTTGGAGAAACAAAGATTCACGGAAACCCCTTGGAAGTCATAGAGGGGAAGACGTGAAAAATCAATCCGATGAATCCGGAACGAGGGGACTAAAGGGGCTTTGTGACTTTTGTAAGAAACCCGGGCATTACATGGCAGAATGCACCAAACTGACCGAGCTTCGGATAAAAGAGGGGTAGACCGGGGGTCAAACACGAGGGAAGAAAAAGGCACTTGTCACACAGGTAATCGAGGAGGAATCCGATGAAGAGGACGACGAACTTCTTTTGGATGAGGAGTTTGAGGCAAAAACAGAAGTCGAAATTCCACGAAAGCATAAATGTGCTTTCGGTGGACTGAAAGGTGAAGGAGGCTGGATTGTGGATTCAGGTGCATCTATGCACATGTGCAAAGATATGCATATGTTTACTAAGCTGAGAAAGATCCCTAGAGTAGAGATTCAATATGGGGATGGGAGGGTAATGACCACTACGTATGTAGGATCGGTAGATGTGAAAGTCGTAGTGGAAGGAAAAACCTCAATAGTTACGTCCTCCGATGTATTGTTTATTCCGGAGTTAAACATGAATCTTATCTTCACGTCTGTATTAGATGATAAAGGATTTGAAACTAGCACCAGAAAAGGAGTCTTTACAGCTAGCTTTGAGGAAGATGTGTATTTCACTGCTGAGAAAGGTAGCCAAGGAATGTTCAGGCTTGCTTTAAGAAATGAAAAACTCAAACTTTACTATACTGGTGTCAATGATATTATGTTGTGGCATAAGAGACTTGGGCATGTGAATCTAGAAAAGTTAAGAGAAATGAAAAAAATGGGAGTAGTTGAAGGAATACGCTTTGGGGAAAATGATAATGTGAGTGATTGCAGTGGGTGTGCTCAAGGTAAAGCACACAGATTACCATTCCCAAAGGAAGCAACTTATAAAGGAGAAAAAGTTCTTGATTTGGTACACACGGACATTTGGGGACCGGCGAGAGCGCCATCACCCGGAGGCAAAAGATTTATGCTAACCATTACTGATGATTGGTCCCGGTACTCCCGAGTATACTTTCTGAAAAATAAATCAGAAACTCCGGAGTATTTTAAACAATATAAGGCATGGGTCGAGAAACTTCACGAGACCTCAATAAAGAGAGTAAGAAGTGACAATGGAGGAGAATATACCTCCAATCAGTTTGAAGAGTTCTTAAGGGAGGATGGTGTTCAACATCAAAAGACAGTTCCAGAAAACCCGGAACAGAATGGTGTTGCCGAGAGATTGAATAGGACACTAAATGACAGTGCACGGAGTATGTTGTCAGATAAAAGGATAGGAAAAAGATTTTGGGCAGAAGCTATGAATTGTGCAAATTATTTGAGAAACAGAGTTTTAACTTCGGCGGTGAAAGGCCAAACTCCATATGAGAAATGGACCGGCCGAAAACCAGATCTATCTCATTTAAAGGTTTTCGGTAGTAAAGTCTTCAGTTTAGATACAGATAATTCAAACTGGAAACTAGATCCTAAAGGGAAACCAGGATACTTGCTACGATATGATGAGGATGTAAAAGGGTATACAGTATATGATCTAAAGAGAGAAGATATAATATTAGTTAAACATCTGGTAGCTATGGATGAAGGGAAGTCAGTAGATCCCTTTAAATCCTCAAAACCAGTCAGAATCAGAGTTGAGTCAGACACTTCTGATGACTTTCATCTCCCTTACTATCTGGGTTTTCAAGAAGATGATACTCTTGCAGGTTCAGATGATATCCTTGCAGATTCAAAACAGACAGAGAAAGACTTGAACTTGGAAACGCCAATGACACAAGGGGAAGACGTGGTGGAAACGGATATGGATCTGAGGGACAGGGGAGAAGCCGTGGTGAATCGAAAGAATCCACGATAACCATCTATTCTAGCCGCAGATTTTGAGGGAGGGAGAAGAAGCAGCAAAAGGCTTCAAGAGAAACAAGTTAATAAAAAGGTAACTAAACTATCTCACCCGGATGAACCTCAAACATATGAAGAGGCAATGAACTGTCCGGAAAGAAACCGGTGGAAGACAACCATCAATGAAGAGATGACTTCAATCATGGCGGTTGATGCATGGGAGCTGGTGGACTGTCCACCCGATAGAAAACCAATTGGATGTATGTGGGTTTTCAACTAAAACTGAATCCGGACAATACAATTGAGCCGTATAAGGCTCGGTTAGTGGGGAAAGGTTTTACTCAAAAAGAAGGAATAGACTACGAAGAAACCTTCGCTCCGATCGTCAGATTTCCCTCGGTTCGAATACTTCTCAGTCTGGCAGCTATAGAAGACATGGAAGTCCACCAGATGGACATAAAGACAACGTTCCTACATGGAGAACTAGAGGAGGAAATCTTCATGCGACAACCGGAAAGATTCGTGGAACAAGGAGAGGAAAGTAAGGTATGCCGGCTAATCAAATCTCTCTATGGATTGAAACAGGCGCCCAGATAGTGGAACAAGAAACTTGATGAGTTCCTTACCAGTCTGGGATACTTTCGCATAAGTTCAGACCATTCAATTTATGTTTTTGAAGATGAGGAAGGTGTCATCTTTATTGCAATTTACGTTGATGATCTTCTTGTTTAAGTAAGTCATTAAAGAAAATTAACAAACTAAAAACAGATCTAAAGGGAAGATTCAAAATGAAAGATATGGGGGAGGCTAGATATATTTTGGGAATACAAGTAGAGAGAAATAGGAAAAAGAGGATAATTAGATTAACTCAGAAAGAGGCAATTGGAAACATGCTGGAAAAAATTCAGATGAACAAAGCCAACAGTTGCACAACTCCCATGGATCTAAAGAAGGGAAGTGAGGGGAGTGAGGAAGGAGACATCCTAATTCAATATGATCAACTAGGTCAGAAGAGAAGAAGTTTATGCAGACTATACCATACAGACAGGTAGTGGGCAGTCTGATATATTCTATGAATTGTACCAGACCGGATTTGGCAGCAGCTGTAAGAGTGCTAAGTAGGAGTTTGAATGCTCCTACCAAAAGGGATTGGGAAGCAGCAAAAAGGGTCCTCAGATATCTCATAGGAACTAGGGATCTATGGTTGCATCTGGGTGGGGAAAACAATGACATCACCACTTGGATTGATGCCAGCTATGGGGATGCTCCGATGAGAAGATGTACATCTGGATATGTGTTGTATGTGGGGAATGGTGCTTGTTGTTGGAGCAGTAAGCAGCAAAAGGTCATTGCTCAGTCTACCATGGAGGCAGAGTATATGGCATCTTGCTCTGCTGTGAAGGAATTGATGTGGGTTAAATCCTTGCTTGGTGAATTGGGGCATCTTAAGAGTGGAATTCAAAAAATATTTTGTGATAATCACGCAGCAATTGCAATTGCTGCAAATCCCAAACATCATTTTAAAGCAAAACACATGGACATCAGACTTAGCTTTGTTAGGGAAAAGGTGGAGAACAAAATAATAAGTCTAGAATACAGACCAGACAGTGAGATGGTGGCAGACATGATGACCAAGCCGGTACCTTCTCCTAAATTAATTTTCTGCAGAGAGAGATGTGGACTTAAAATCAAAAGTGACTAGAAAATAAAGGGAGTGCTGAAATAAAAGGTATTTTCTAGGTTAGTTAAAAGATTTAAATAAGAGCAAGAAAAAGCAGAGGCAGTCTGTTTCCAGCTTCTCTCTCTAGCCCCCATACTTGTTGTAGTCACTGAAGGCTGGAGAGGAAGATAGAGCCATGGCTGCCTATGCTCCTTCTAGAGTAAACTTACCAAAAGGATTGACGGACCCAGGATTTGATCCTGGTACCTACCATCCGTCAAAGTAGCTGTTAGTCTTACCCTGCAGTCTAAGACCAGTGCTGAAGTATATAGGGTACGATAACTACTTAAAGATGACGAAAAAGAGAAGTTCAATTTACTGACAAACGGACCACATTCATACAGACACAGTTAAAAATAGAATTACAACGGAAATGTACTAGTTGTATTTTTAACGGCTATAAATTTAAGCCAACATTAATCTAACGACGGAGAAAGAAGCCAGCATCGCGGAATGGTCAATTTGGCGGTTTTTGATCACAACCACAACGGGTGACACGTGGCAGCATGAATTGGATGACGGCATCTCCGAGACATATTATGGCGAACCCAGATATGGCAGGCGTCGTTTTTCTGGCCATATCGTACAATGGCCGTACAAAAAATACTTCGGACCAAATGCCTTTCTGTACTGTACACTCAATCGATTGGTTCTGTACATCAGTAGGAGAGGGTTTAGAGAGGGGTTTATGACTTAGTAAATGAGAGGTAGCCGCCTCTCTCTCAGAGAGCTTTTGTATAAGAGGGTCATCTTTGACCATTGATAATTAACTGCTCAGGGGAGCAAATTCAAGAATTCTTTTTGTGGCAGACTCAGGGGAGTCAGCCCTTCAAAGGGGTGCAGTCTGGTCAGTCTGTATTCTGTCAGGGTATCTGCAATATTCAGACAAAGCTTAACGAACTAAGGTTATACTAGAGGCTTCTAGCAAGCTGCCTACTTTGAGTACCTATGGAGGTCTCAATGTTGCATCTTTTTCGGTCTCTTTCTACTTGAATTCCCAAAATATATTTTGCTTCCCCCATATCCTTCATTTGAAATCTCCTGTTAAGATCGGTTTTTAGTTTATTAATTATTTCCATTGATTTACTTAAAACAAACAAATCATCAACATAAATTGCAATAAATATAAAACCTTCCTCATCTTCGAAAACATAGACTGAGTGATGTGAGCTGATCCGGATATATCCCAGACCGGTAAGAAACGTATCAAGCTTCTTATTTGATTGTCGAGGCGCCTGTTTCAAACCATAAAGAGATTTAATCAACCGACATATCTTACTCTCCTCTCCTTCCTCCACAAACCCTTCGGGTTGTCGCATGAAGATCTCCTCTTCCAACTCTCCATGCAAAAAGGTTGTCTTGATGTCCATTTGGTGCACTTCTATGTCTTCCGCTGTTGCTAGGCTGAGAAGTATGCGGACGAAGGGAAATTTGACGAATGGGGCAAAGGTTTCCTCGTAGTCAATTCCCTCCTTTTGTGTAAATCCCTTTGCCACTTATCGGGCCTTGTAGCGCTCGATTGTGTTATCTGGATTCAGTTTTAATTTGAAAACCCAATTACAACCAATTAGTTTTCGGTTAGGTGGACAAACCACGAGCTCCCAAGTATAGGCTGCCACAATAGAGGCCATCTCCTCATTGATGGTTGTCTTCCACCAGTTTCTTTCTGGACAAGTCATCGCCTCTCCATAAGTTTGAGCTTCATCTTGATGAGATAGTTTTGTTACCTTGGTATTAACCTGTTTTTCTTGCAATCTTTTGCTACTTCACCTTCCCCCCTCAAAATATGAGGTCAGAATAGATGGTTTTCATTGATATTTTTGAACAATCTCGGCTTCTCCTCTATCCCTTGATTCCGAATCAATTTCCACCACTCTCATTTTTTTCATCTCTCTTAACTTATCTAGATTCACATGCCCAAGCCTCTTATGCCACATCATAATATCATGAACACCAGCATAATAAAGTTTCTTCGTTTCATTATTAAAATCACCCTAAACATCCCATGGCAACCTTTCTCAACAATGAAATAGACACCCTCCTCAAAACTAGCAGTAAAGACTCCTTCCCTAGTGCTAGTAAAAAAGCCCTTATCATCTAATACAGATGTAGAGATGAGGTTTTTGTTCAGCTCCGGAATAAACAATACATCGGAGAATGTTACTATGGATGTCTTTCCTTCTACTAACACTTTCAGATCTACTAATCCTACAAGAGTAGTGGTGACTATCCTCCCATCCCCGTACTCTATCTCTACGGTGGGAATCTTTCTTATCTTAGTGAACAGATGCCTATCCTTACACATGTGCATGGAGGCACATGAATCTACAATCAAGCCTGCTTCACCTTTCAATCCACCGGAAGCACATTTATGCCTTCGTGGAATTTTGACCTCGTTTTTCGCCTCCAACTCCTCATCTAAAAAGAGCTCATCGTCCTCATCTTCGCATTCTGCCTCATGTACCTGTGTCACAAGGGCCTTTTTCTTTCCTCTCGGGGTACCACCGGTCTGCCCCTCCTTTAACCAAAACTCAGTTAGCTTAGTGCACTCTGCCATATAGTGCCCACGTTTCTTACAAAAATGACATAAACCTTTGGGAGCCCTTGGTCCGAACTCGTCGGTCTGATTTTTCAGCTCCCTTCCCCCATAGTTTCCGACCGCTTTGCGGGATTCCTTGTTCCTCCAATCGGTCGCAGTTTCCAAGGCTTGGCCACTCTTTCCTCCCCTTCGGATCTCAATCGTATTCTCCCGAACGAGAATCATCCCTACCATTGAGTTCCATATCCACCTTGAGTCTAGCAAGTTCTGCACACGGTTGACAATGTTATGGAACTCATCGGGTAACTTTATCAGTAAACAGTTAACCTTTTATTTTTCACTAAAATCTTTCCCGCACTCATTAGCTCCATGAAGAGTGTAGCAAGCTCATTGCAAAAATCCAACATCTTTCCCCCTTTGTATACATACTCATTAACTTTCTGATCAGCCAACTATTGTTACTGAATCGTACCACTTCGGTACATCTCTATGAGAGCCATCCAAAGATCGGATGCCCTTTCTACCTGCAAAAGAGAACATGGAAGTCCTTGAGTGAGATGGCGTAGGATGAAGTGTTTTGCCGCCATATTGTTGAAGTCCCATGTTTCAGTATCATTCTCCTCGTTCCTCGGAATAGGTGACATAAATGCGGAACGCGTTGCTATTGGTGTGGTCGTCTCCTTCTTCTTTCCTTTGTCCACCACCTCTCCTTCATTTGTTTCCTTCGTTGAAGGTGGATCCTCTTTCCTGGTGAATCTGCTTCCTCCAAACCTTGGAGGGATTCTAAGACTTGATGGACGCCCCAATCGTCCACTCACTATCCCCCAAAAACTGTTTTTCGCATAGAGCTCGTATCATCATACTTTCCAAATATATGAAACTAGTTCCATTAAAGATTAGTACCCTAGAGGGTGGGCCCATAACCTGAAATTCCGAGACCTCCATAAGTCCTCAAAGTGAACAGCTTCTAAGAAGCCTCTAGGATAACTCTAACCCCTTTGTGTTTCAGCAAGAACAATTGCCACCCTGGCAGTCAAGAACTCTGGCCACTTTCACCCCTGTAAAGGTAAGACTCCGTTGAGTCGATAGCAAAAAGAATCTCTGAATTTGCTCCCCTGAGCAGTAAGTTATGGAGGGTCAAAGTTGACATTTTGTGCAGAAGCTCTCTAGGAGAGAGGGTCCTATCTCCTAATTTTTCTAAGTCCTATCTCTCTCAAAAACACTATCTATTGATGTACGAAGCCAATCACATTTTACTAGCGTACGCAAAAATACAACTGCCTGTGTACTTTTTGTACGGACATTGTACGACATGGCCTAAATGTTCACACATATCATATCCAGATTCGGTGCCGTAATCTCCGGAGATACCACGATCCAATGTAATTTCGCCACGTGTCATCCGATGTGGCGATGACCACAAACCGCCGAAATCCACTTCCGTGATCTCTGCGTTAATTCCGGCTGTCCGATTAAATTCACATTAAATCGTAGCCGTAATAAATACATGCGCGGTATTTGTTTCGCTAAAGAAATAAATGCGCGGTATTCTTTTCTTATCTGTACCGTAATTCGTACTTTTACATTACTGGATCTATGTCTCCTGTAAAATTGTTTTAGTTAAATGAACTATCCTATGTATTAATGTTTAACTAATTATCAAACCCTATAATACGTAACACTATGTCTAGACATAACGGTTAAGGCTACCGGCTACTGGCTGCATACCGTCTGGCAGGTACCAGGATCAAATCCTGGGATAAATACATATTCTTTTAGTAAATAACCCAACGGTAAATAAACTAGTATATATATATCCCGTAAACCTCTGGATAGCCTAGGTAGCCATGGCTCTAGCTTCCTCTCCAACTTCTCAGTGACTTCGACAAGTTTGAGAGGTTGAGAGAGAAGTTAGAGGTAGACTGCCTCGGCTTCTTTCTATATTTAGATCTAGAAAATACTTTAAACATACCATTAATTTCTGAAATTCTATGGGCTCCATTGCCCACAGAATTCGCAGATCCAAAAGAAGCTAATCTAGATAGTGCCGACTCCAAGTTGATATAAACCCAAATAAATGATCCCTTGACAATAAGAACCCCAATATAGTGTGGGGGCTTGGAGAAGGGAGTCAGGGACAGACTGCCTTTGCTCTTTTTCTATAAAGACCTAGAAAATACTCAAATATCAACACTCCCTTTATTTTTTAGTCTACTTTTTCAACTCTTACAAACAAATAAACAAACACTCCTTCCCCTATTTTTTTTTTTTTTCTTTTCCTTTTATAAAACTTAAGAAAAATACTCTCGTATTTAAAACAATGCATTAGATGAACTGAAATAATAATTGCATCACACATTTCATTTAGCACCCCAGTTATCATAAATTCGATCAAAGATTTTATCCACCTCCTCCCTTTTTCATCCAACCAGAATCTACTTTCGTTTTTGTATTTCCAACATTCAGCCCCTTCCCCATCCTGCAACACATACCCGGATGATAACCCTTTTACAGGCACATTTTCACAAGCGACATCACACCAAGTAGTGATGTCAAATCCATCCACCCCCAAATAAACACTAGTCCCCACTAAGTTCCTCATAAGATCTACATCTTCTGTACTCATATTTTTATCCATGATAATTACCCCATTTTTTGAACTTCCCTCACTCTCTCCCATGGAATTCTTTCCACCATCACTTTCTAATTTAATTCCCAATAAATATTTCTTCTCCCCTAAACCTTTAATCAAATATTTCTCTTCTCCCCTATCCTTTAAAACCTCTTCGAGTTTCACTTCTCCCCTTTCCTCGGAATCCCTTGAAGTCTCCCTTTTCGACCAGTTTTCTGTTTCCCTATTATCTATAAAATTATTCTCATTAATTTTATCTTTCCCGTTTTCACTTATGGATCCTAGATCTGACTTTCTCATATCTAAGTCATACACTCTACACTCCTCGACATCCTCAAGTACCTCCTCTCTCTTTACTTCCATTATACCTCCAAAAGCACGTTGTTGCTTTCGTGGAATTTCTGTGTGCTTTTCTCTCTTCCCCATACTACTAATCCGGAGAAGCTCTAAAACATCTTCATCCTCTTTCTCCTTTTCCCCTTCTTCCTCCTCATCCACATTCCAACTTCTAAGTTTTTCCAAACAAGGGCATTCCTCCATATAATGACCCGGTTCCCTACAAAAGAAGCAAACCCCCTTTTTCAAAGCTCCACTTTCTTTTCCTCTCTCTCTCTTTCAACCAAAGTTCCGATAAGGTTTACCTTTGTCTTTCTTCCCCTCACCACGCTTCCGCTCGTCACCACCGTTCCTCTCATCACGCTTCCGCCAATCAGCGTCGATCCTCTCATCACGCTTCCGCCAATCACCACCAGCAGTAAATGCATTCACCCTGTCACTTCCCTTACGAAGCTCCAAAGTGCTTTCCCTCACAATAATTATCCCCATGGTAAAGCTCCAAGTCCACGAAGAGCCATCCATTGCCTGCATACGACAAATGATGTTTTCGTACTCATCCGAGAGTTTCATAAGTAGTGTATTAATCTTCCTCTCCTCAGATTCTACATATCCCGCACTAGCTAGCTCAACATATAGCGCAGCAATATCATTGCAAAATTCTATCATACTACCGCCTTTATAAACATAGGCATCTATTTCTTGTTTTACTATTTTTTTCCTCTGAATAGTCTTACTCTTATAAATCTGACTTAGTGCTTTCCATATCTGTGAAGACTTCGTTAGACTTAAAAGAGTGATAGCTATGGACTTAGACACATATCTAAGTATGAGATGTTTTGCTATAGTGTTTTTGTATTCCTATATTTTTCTGTCATTTTCTTCAATTTTAATCCCTACAAGTGGTACCATAGCTGAGAGCCTAGCTCCCCTCACCATAGGTGTCCATTTTTCCTTCTCCCCTATTTCCCCATCCACGAAAAGGTTTTTCCCTTCACCTTTCGTTGCATTTGAACTCCGGTTGATACTCTGGGCAGCCCCAGATGATTCTTCATAGAATGCTCCTCCAAAGCCAGGTGGCGGACATCTCACTTGTCTCGAAACAATTCCCCATAAATGCTTCTCGAAAAGCAATCCCTCCATTGTAAACTCCGAATAAGTGAAGCCTTTTCCATCAAACATAGGCACCCTAGATGGTGGGCCCATAACCTAAAACTCTGTGTGCTCCATTGCCCACAGAAATCGCAGATCCAAAAGAAGCTTATCTAGATAGTGCCGACTCCAAGCTGATATAAACCCAAATGAATAACCCCTTGACAATCACAAACCCATTATAGCTTCACCCTTGTGAAATAAGACTTTCTGTGTGCTCAGTTCCACCACAGAATGCAAAGTTAGAATATGAGTTTTGGACACATTCACCCACTTTAACTTTCCCTTAGAAATGCAGCCAGCCTGGCAGGCAAAAACTTTGACCGACTAAACCACTGTGTAGCCTGGACTCCCCTGAGTCCGCAGCAAAAAAAATCACTGAAAAATGGTCAGTAAATTGATAGTTATGGCTGGCCAAAGTTTGCTATTTATACAAGGTGCTCTCTAGGAGGACAACTACCTACCCAAAATTTTCTAAGTCCTATTCCCCCTCTAAAACTCTATCTACTGAAGTACGGTACCAATCAAATTACTGTGTCGTACAAAAAAGTACAGGTGCCGGTGTACTTTTTGTACAACTATTGTACGACATGGCCAAAATGTCGACACGTGTCAAATCAGGATTAGTTCTTGTGATCTCCGAAATTCCCGTAATCCAATGTTATCACGCCACGTGTCATCTGACGTGGGAAAGACCGTAAAACGCCAAAGTACCTTTTCCGTGATTGTGGCGCCTATCGCGGCCGGCCGATCAAAACCGGTTATAATCCTAGCCGCTGAAATTCGACGCGCGGTATTTGTTTCGCTATCGAAACAAATGCGCGGTATCCGTTCCGTCCCCATACCGTACTCCGTACTAAATAAAACTGTATCTATGCACTAAGTATCTATTCGCCGTTTAAAGGAATTAATCTACATGTTACGATTTATATATTTATCGAACCTTATATATCGTAATATGTGTCCTAGACTTAACGGTTAGAGCTAACGGCTATTCTATCTTGACGGACGGTAGGTACCACGATCAATTTCTGGGTCCGTCAAGTAACTTTTGGTAAATCCATCTAATCCGGGTCCGTCAAGTAACTTTTGGTAAATCTATCTAATCCACCCCTTGTCTTCTCTAGTGAGCTTAGGCAGCCATGGCTCTAGCTCCCTATCAAGCTTTCAGTGACAACAACAAGGGTGGGGGCTTGGAGAAGGGAGTCAAGGACAGACTGCCTTTGCTCTTTTTCTATAAAGACCTAGAAAATACTCAAATATCATCAGCTGTCACGTTGTTTGAGGAATTTAGTGCGAAAAAATTTTGATGATGCTTTTAGGCATCCAAAAGGCCACTGAATGTGAAAAATTTCAAGGAAAGAAAAGCGACTAAATTCTACTTGATTAGGCAATTGTATTAATTTGAGTAAGGGGATATGCGGATTAGTGTGAAATAAAGGTACGGTGACCTCGTAGTCTTCTCGTACAAGTAGGACACAACCATGACAGGATATATAGAGAGAAAAAACATCAAGTATGAGGGCGACAGAGTAGGTGATGCAATGATAGCACATAGTCGAAGCATTCAGTCCTAATAACACACGTTGCCTCCAAAGTGTATAGTAGTACGGCCACAAGGGCTTCTGTGACTCCCTAAACCACCCTTTGTTGCAGACAGCTACAAAAAAGAGAAAAAGATGAACTACAAGCCGACCTAAGACCACATTGTGAATTGCGCGGTTTTAGTATTTATGAAACTTCAATTCGGTTTCAAATGACGTGGCTACTTTTGGACTGTTTAAATTAAAGTAAAAAAAAACTAGTTAGTGTTACCAATACTATTTTAGGTCCATTGTCATAATTTTATGGACGCCGTTGTACACCGCCAATCGCTATTAGTGTAGAAGTTTTTTTAGCGCATAAGAATAATTACCGTTATTAACGCTAATTAGGAATTTGGTTTTTTTTTTTTAAATCATTTAGGGTGAAGTTCCATTAGGACATTTTGTAATTGTACGGCAAATGTTACAGAATGCTACAATTTGAACAAAGTTCCATTGCGCAGTATTAGCAAAATAGTGGTGCCACGTGATCTTAAATTTGATATTAAAATCGTCAATGATTTTTACACCGACCAAAAATCTTCACCTCATTTTTTTAGGGTTTCTGTTTCTACGTGTGACGAATGAGCATTGCCATGAATAGTGTGAGGAATGGGCGCTAACAAAAACAACTTGACAAAAGTGCGTTACCAGATTTCGTTTGATTTTCTGTTGGGTTTTTTAATGCGTATATCTTGTGCAAACTTTTTTGATTTCCGTTGGTTGCTATCTTGACACAAATGCTAATTATCCAACGTGTCGCGGCTCAATTTTTTTTGTAATTGGTGATGTACCTCGCGAGGTACATCACCAGTTACATAAACTTTCGAAGCGAATGCTTCGTGAAAAAATATCCAATGGTCATTGTTAACTTCCAGACTTTTGGAAAATATTAGCAAGATTCTCTGTAATGTTGTTTTCAGTATAAAAACCCAATAAGAAGTATGGCGTAGTACGGAGAGGTCCGAATCAAAATCTATAAGTTATAGACCTCAAGTCGCCTTCCAGGAAATATTTATATAGCCGGTGTGTCTCTCATCGTTTTTTTGTGTCCGTCCGAAGTACGCACCGCTGTACCGTTGGCACAATGTAACGTTGTCGTCCGTCCACAGTACAAACTGTCGTACCGCTAGCACAATGTAGCGTTGTCGTCCTTCCGCAGTATAGACTGCCGTAACGCTGGCACAATGTAGTGTTGTCATTTGTTCGCGGTACAGATCGTCGACAATGTAGTGTTGTTTTTTGTCCGCTGTACAAATCGTCGTAACGCTGGCACAATGTAGCGTTGTCGTCCGTCCGCAGTATAGACTGCTATAGCGCTGGCACAATGTAGTGTCGTCGTCTGTCTGCAGTACAAATCGCCGTACCGTTGGCACAATGTAGCGTTGTCGTCCGTCCGTAGTACTGACCGTCGTACCGCTGGCACAAGGTAGGGTTGCCGTCAACTGACTCTACGGACGACCACAGAAAAAGGTACGGGGCCATCTAGGGAAAAGGTATGGGTGTTCGTTTTTTGTAACGGGCATGAAAAACGGGAATGATAAACTGTACTGGAGGGTACATGCCAATGTAACGGGCGTTGATTTACTTGTTTTTCTAAACAACCTCACTTTTCGTGTAATGGAACTTAGGGTTTTTTTTATTTTAAGTATGGATAATTCTATTTGAGAATTTCGGAAAAAAAATGGCGGAACCATGCTAGCGCTCAATACGCTAATAGTGATTGGCGGTGTAGTGTTGTTCACACCATAGTTGTTCAAACTGTATTTTACGCACAATTTACTCGCGCGAAATATATATAAGTAACGCATTGAACGATTTGAAAAAATCGTTAATGATTTTGTATCCGTACTATTTCGTACATGTGTCTGTACTATCTGTACTTACCGCGCGCAAATGGTGCAACAGTGCAACGTCTCTTTCCGTAATAGTTTGTACATTTTTGGTACAATTCCGTACATTTCCGTAAATTTGTTGTTCGGTTTACCGGACAGAAAGTACTACGGAGTGCAACGTATCTTTTGGTCAAATTCCGTACTTTTCCCATATAAAACCGTACATTTACCGTAGATTTCCCGTTCAGTTTACCAGACAAAAAGAACACTGCGTTTTTTTGCGATTTTTTCAATGGTCACGAACTATTCGTATAAATCGGAAAAAAGGAAAAATTGCACGATTTGATCAACAGCGGTTCACACTCATGGCGACTCACGGTTTACGGCCCAAAGCACCCCTTGGAATCCTACCACGGTTGCGTTTCCGAACAAGGAGTCCGTACATAACAAGTGGACAAACAAACCTGCCAAAATCTCTATCCGGACCGCAAAAACCAGACGACATAGAGTCGCGCTTTGCAAACGTGCGACCAAACATAGTTGCCGTAATGTCCGAGCAAAGTGAATTTTGCCCGCTACACATGTCACACATCACTGATACAAATGAAATATCCTAGCCGATACAAGTACCGATATCGTTTCGGATTTTGTTACCCAATACCTATTTATTCCCCCTGCACTGTTGCCACTCCCGCATCCGGATTGTACCCTCAATCCCCGCACTATAGTCCAGAATTCCAGATGCCTCAAATACCTCCACACGAAGCCTTACAGGACAAAACGTCGGTTTGCTGATTCCCTTTTTCACCGTATCAGCGCCCATTTTGTCCTCACAAAGGTAAAAACGCCACGACTTTCCCCCTCCAACCGTTTTTAACTCATACCACATTTATAGCCCATCGTCATAAATCTAAACTCTTGCAAAACATTACATATAGTCGACGATCAAACATCAAAATGCGTATCAAAATGCGTTGAAAAGTCAACACTATTTATTTCATGAGGAATCAAACAATATACATTTTTATGGAGCTTTGCCCATCATATTGAAATTGTTAAAAGAGGATGTCCCGTGTTCACAATAACGCATCATACATTTCCAACCATGTTTGTCGAGTTCCGAAATATTATGAATAACGTCGTTAAAAAAATAGCCCCAAAATCTCCCCTCGTCTAACAAAATGCATGCCAAGAAATATATTTACATCAACAAACTTTGCTCAAGTTATTTTTTATATAAACAAGACATTATGAAGAAAGTGTGTTTGAACCTAAGTTATAAGTACCAATAACTCTTTCAATTTTTTAGTTGCCAACACTCAGTCAATTGCCAAAACTCCTTAAGTTCAATATTACATAAGTGCCCGATATGCACTTCTTGTATTTGCCATCATGTTTGTGAAAGTCAACCGTATTTCACAACCTTAGTCAACCTTTTTTGTTGGGGGCTTTATTTTTGTACCTCCGTTTGAATTACCCCGATGTATGATAATTTCAACCTCATGGGATATCCACCATAGTATTGCTACTTACTAGATAACAATTAGAAGACAACAAAAAAGACTTAGAAAGACATAGTCAGAGGCAAAGGGACAATCACTTGTATTGTATGAATTCTCTAATAAGACGACACCGCGTCCTATCTAGTTTATCTCTTAGTGATCCACAATGATCTTTACACGTGGATTGTCACAAAAAGATCACCAAAAAAAGAAACCACGCAACAGTTGGTGACCTTTTCACAACCATATTTGCCAATGTATGCATCATACTCACCTCAATTCAAGATCTAAAAACAGCAAAGAATCAAAAAAATACCCATTCACAACACATTTGAAGCTTTCATATACCTTTTTCCTTGTTATGGTTTGATGCTTTGATTTACACCATATTTGACTATACTCCAGAGTAAAAAATATATAAAGATGCTCAACTGCATAACTGCGAGGTAAACCATTATGGATTTGTTCCAAAAATAATATCAAAATTAGGGCCCACCATGCATTCAAAGTGTTATTTTCCATCCCCAACTATGGTGCCTTTGATCTCCACTAAACTTAACAAAAAATTAACCACATATTGTATGATAAAAAAGGCCATTAATTTGCCATAACATTTGCCTTTTGCTTTGCCATAGATCTTTTTACAGTCTACCGTCGGGCTTCTCCAGAACAATTCGACATATTCTCTATCCAATTAGAACCAATTTCATGTGTGTAAGGTGAATGTGAAATGAAGAGTTCATAACAAGAAAAGGTGACCTGATATATAAAACTATATCTCCACATAGAAAAAATGCAGTACATCGCGAATCGTAATTAGAGTAATATACGCTACTTCCGTCACCCCAAATTTCGACTCTATCACCATAAATAGAGTACACTGTTCTAAATTATTCTTTACGTTATTTAAGGTACTTTTTGAATGAACGTTAATAACTCTTATACAGTGCCGTTTTAAATAGTGTGGCGTACGGACGGCGTCTGACCGTGCAAAATTGTACTTAATTAATTAAAAAAGTACAAATAATGATTTAATACAGGCCGTTATCATCTACCTGCGTTTTATCAAACCGCGTAGTGCAAATGTCATAGTGACGATAAACTGTACCTTTTGTCAGATTCTGTACGAATACCTAATTTACAGTAGAGATATTCAGCGCGTCAAATTAGAATACTTAAATAAATTAGAGTAAATTCCTTTTGGAAAAAGTTCTATCACGCAAATTAGAGTTAATAACTCTAATTATTTTTTTCTCTTTTTTTACTCTATTTTTTTATTTACTCTAATTACGATTCGCGGTGTACTAAATGACATCTCATATTCGTCGAAATCTTTTATAGCCTATCAAAGCTTGCCCAAGACTATGATGACCTGCCTGCCAGATATCTCTGAAGACAATACTACCTCAGAGTTCCAAAGTTGATCTTCCGGAGGCACAGACGCGCCAACTGCGCCTTTCAAATATTCTTCCACACTTGAAATTTGTCCCATTGAAGAGGAAAATCTCCACGAGCATTTGCTAGATTTGCTCATCATCGTCACTCCACTCATCAAGATCAGAACACCATGCTTTCACAAGAACACGCTTTTCTTATTCTCTATGTTTCTACAGTCATGGTGATTCCTTACCATTTTAAACATTATCAAAAACACCTTTGCATAAACTGGATTTTCCAGTTTCACTAACGCCATTAAGGTTGTTTGGCACAAGCTAGTCAAAAGTCCACCTAAAAAAAGCAGCATAATATCAATATCAACAATAATAGCTATTAGCAACACTAAATTTACTTAAAAAAAAACGCAAATTGGCAAACCATCCTAGTTTAGGAGAGGACGAAAAGCAAAATGGATGCAGACCTTCCAACATTCACATGGAAAGCTTCCACGTAGTTGAACCTCCGGTTCAAGTACTCCATGCTTCAGTTGCTCCAGTTCTTCCTTGCTCCACTGTTCATGGCATACCTCAGGCGTAAAACATGTTTCCAACCCTCAACAGAGCACTATTACACCAATACGTACACAGCACACGCAACCACAGAACCCTTTGATCTTATACTATCACGCAGATAGGATAATAGTACAATATATACTTTCCCTTGAGTTTAATCCAACATCAACCAATCGTTGCACAGTCGCGGGCTACTTGTATACCTTATCGTATACAGTCTTACATACAACAATCAGAACGACCTACGATGGAATAAGACCGGATCGTCCTGACCCCTTTTGAAACCAGAATTGAAAGCCTGATTCACAAACAATCCATTCAAATTTGAATTTCAAAGTAACATGAATGATACATTCCACAAACAATGGGTTGGTCAGACGTTTACAAAGACAGGTTGCACAATTGCAAGTCCTTTTCTCCATCTTCAAAACAAATTGAGAAAGGTACTCCACTTGTCACGCCAACGATATTCAGTAAAATCCACAACTAAAAGGTGGTTCCTGATTTAAGGCTCATCCATTGCATCAACTAATGGGCACAAGAAAATCATCCAAAAAAAAAAATCACTTAACTCAAAATCTATGGACAAGATGGATAGTTTGCACCCACCCACTCACCTAAAATTTCACCCAAACACAATAAACAACGAAGGTAAAATCTGACAAGCACATATGTCTCGACAGTATAATCCTAAAATGAATTTTCCTCATCTGAAGGTAGACCTGATTCCAGTCATGCACTTTGACAACAGAGAACCTGCCTTGAACTAGGCTGCCGATAGTACTAATGAGATTCACACTCTTTTGCATAGGCTTTGGCGTCCAACAACTCATGTGCCTCACTGTGATTGGAGACTTTCACTTTCAACATCCATCCTTCAGCAAAAGGTCCAGCGTTCACCTGGTCAAGCATAAAAAACAAGACACACAAGTTTATCGATAGAAACAGGAAGGACTACATTTTGTGTTGACATTAATTGAGGCTACGCTTGAATCCTTATTAAGTGAAGAAAGGGACCTACCATCTTGCATTACAAAAAAAACAGGTGAAGAGAACTGTCAGGCAAATGCTCTGTAGCGCTCAAATAAAGGCAATTTCACAAAAAAGCATAACGGCTTCCACAACAAGGTTTAGCAGAGAAGAAATATCCATACCAGGCCAGGATTAGCCTGAAGCTCTGAGTTAATATCTACCACTTCGCCACTCAGCGGTGAATACACATCGCTCGCAGCTTTCACACTCTCCACGACTCCAAATGGCTTGCCCTTAACTACAGTTGATCCCACCTCAGGCAGCTCCACAAAAACCACCTCTCCTAGAGCTTTCTGTAAGCACCCATCCCACATTCCTAATGACTCAACAGCATCACTGTAAACATAAGCAGGAATACAACAGCAATGCTCATATCTTTCCTAGAACCAGTTTCTGCCTTAAACCTAAGATTATGCACAGGAAGAAATATAGCTTCCACATTCTCAGTGGGAATAGCATATAGTTCACAGCAATTAGAAGCCAATCAATCAACGTACAGCTTCGAAAAAAAGGTGGGCTACAGCTTATATTTCTCCTGCATAGACATCAAATGACAATGCACAACATAGCAAATAAAATGACCAAGCGTCAACATTCTTCAGTGAAATGCTGTATTCAATTTTTCTTGTTAATATCAGCACAAACTTTAAAGTTCTTTCCGTACATGTGCTATACAACAGCGTTCAAAAGCAGGAAATATAGACCAAACGACAAATTTACATGACACATTGAAAAAACGCATGAACTCCAGAGCTGAAAGATGCTTTGTGAACTTCTCAACAATATTTATCAAAGCTTTCTGACCTCTGCATATTCAGAGATACCGACAGTTGCAACATCTCCGTGAATGTCCGCCCACTCGTGGGATTTCAAATACTTCAGCTTGTCATGCTCTGCATTTGGCATCATAAAGCACACAACGAAAACGGTCAACAATCAGTCTGAAGGAGCTGACCTCCAAACCTGACTAATAGCTGCTGGAGTTATAGCTGCTGCAGTAAGTAGCGACATATCGGCAAAGCAAAATTCTTGCAAAGTGTGCTACTGATACATCCTTGAAGTGAAAACATGAACGAGGTCAGCTTCAACCACACCAACTTCTTAAGTTCTTTCTCAACAAAGCCACAAAGCCTCTCTTTCAAATGCAATACCCCAATCAGCTTGAACCATTGGCATGTACTGCAAAAATGCAATGGTGTTCTCAGGGAATCTGTCTTAACCTGCTACATTTTTATGCCCGGACTGATCCAATGAAAATGGGCAATGTACATATCACTAAGAAAGGAAACGTCTTCTCACACATGGACCACAGCATGACAAACTAAGCTATTTAGAAACTACTAGTGGTCCTTTCTGCCGACAGCTGCAGGAGAAGAAGCTGAGCTCAGTTCATACGCTAGAGGATAAGAGAAGATTCTCGGGAGTACTGACGTGCAGAATAAGCTCTGGAGAGAGAAAGGAGCAACTGTTCATTATTAGGTCGCAGCCTTAAGATTGTTGCCGTTCGTGAAGCCCACAGCCTGAATGCAAAAGCACACCGGAAAAGTCAAAGCATAATAAAATGAATATTGAAACTCCTGTACCGAATCTACCTCTATAAAGTATAAAGCAGGAGCTAAACCTTCCTAAGCATCCCAACGTTAGAAACCAGAAAGCCATTGAGAACAATTACACCTTCAGCTACTTTATAGCTTTTAATTGATAGATATCAAAGATAGATGTAAAAGATAGATGTAAAATAAATATGTAAAAGATAAATGGAAAAGAAATGTAAAAGAAATGCAAATGGAATGTAAAAGATAAATGTAATTGGTAAATGTAAAAGATAAATGTTTGTAAAAAATAGATCTAAAAAATATGTTGAAGGTAGATTCTTATGGAATGACGTAAGACAGCATGAGCTGTTGTTAAAATGAGTGTATATATCGACCACAGATGCATTTATGCAAAAATGTTACGCTATATTCCACAGATATGTAACCACAATACTGGAAAACATCAAATCACCAACCATGTTTCTTCAAACGTCACAAAAGCAATGCAACATACCTCAAAGCCATTGCAGCAGGTTTCCTGTGATATTATTTACTGAAAGTCCGATAAAAGTACCAACAAAAAACAATGTTTAAATTTCCTGCAAAAAAATTAAGGCTAAAGAATGGAGAGCGACCAGACACTTCAGGAGCTTTGGAGAGAGTGACTGCAATATTTTGAATTTCGGCATGTGCCTTCGTTTAATCCTTCGTACCTTATCTCTAGTCTTACATCTTGTCACTTTTCGTATGTTTGTGGTACCGCATAAGGGCATTTCTGTATGTTCTTGAATTTTTGCATCATAAAACTGGCAAAAAGTACACGGAATGTTCCTGTTCGTACAGGACATATGTACCAGTAACGCAAAAACTACTGCATTTTGATACGAAACTATTCACTGACGCGAACGTGCACAAGGATAGGGGCCGACGGATACGAGCGTCCCCCCCGGCCTGCAAAACTAGCTTTGAAAGGACGGATGCCATGGTGGCACGAACGGATAAACGACACCAACACCCTGGCCACATGTTGAGCCCTTTTGCCGTTGGTAAGGTGCAATACTGAACTGTACAGTACTCATACGTATCGAGCTGAATCCGGTTCGATTTTACACATTTCTCTAGCCGTACAATAGTCGACAATCGATATAAAGTGCATTTTTGCCTATTTTTCAAGTTTTCGATATGTCATGTTAGGTCGGTTTATTGATAGTGTTGTGTATCGGGTAAATTCCTTGCACGATAAATCTGATATTTGAATTATCGGTTCTCGAAGGGTGAGGGGGGCCTATATATCGCTCCGAGACCAACTAAATATTATCGCCGATACATATGCTGGAGGGTTGGGGGAGCGGGTTCACAATCCGGCCCGTGAAAAAACAACACGGAAACACCAAAACCGTACACCTGCCAGGTGTACGGTTTTGGTGTTTGAGATAAATCATCGGCCCATAAATAATCTGGTTATATACGCGATATATCGTTAATTTATCAAGATAATTCCCTTAACGACGTATCGAAACTATATCTCGATTATCGGTAAGTAAAAAAAAAAGGGTACATATCAGTTATAGGTGGGAAGCTACCGATACACAACACTAGTTTAAACACTCAAAAGACTCTCAAATATCTCATAAAGCATTTTTTATATATTTCCTAAATGACCTAAAACTAAGCCACTTCATTTTTTGTCATCTACGTGTCAAACTAATCAACCTCAAGTTTATTTTCTACTCTCAATGACATGCAATTGTTATTTTGAAATGTGTTGCATTAACTTAATTGTTTTTTATGGCTTCAAGTTAAAAAGAAAACAACAAAAAATGTGAGCAGAAGTAAAAAATCATGAAGTAATTAAGTAGTAACTAAATTTACTTCCATTAAATAAAAAGAATAAAATTTTATGTATACTTCAAAAAAAAAACATAAAAAAACTAGTTAACACTTTACTATCATCGTTCCACTTGGTTTTAACAACTCTAAAAAAATGCAACAAACTAATATGTTTACAAAAATCAGTAGCCTTTTCCACAGGTGAGGATAAATAATCAACCATTCACATTCTATATACATCATTATTAGTTATAACTGTGCAATGGTGTTGATATTAACGACACAAATTAAGGTACATGAATTCATTTTGTCCCACAAATACAAAACACTATTGTTAATATAATATAATATTGTTTTATTTTCCCACATTTAGGAATATTTCACACAATAAAATAAAAACAACAATATATGATAAATAATAACATTGAACAATAGAGCGACCCTCATATCGTGTACTGTAATAAACACTATGATTAATGTTAAATTATTATTTGTTGACTTATTCACTAACAATTTCGAATGAAGCTTAAATATTAAAAAATGTACACGACACGTAAAACATGTACTGAGAAATTAGCCAGCAACCATGGATCGGAGAGTGTGTGCAAATGTTTAAATACAAATATGTTTAAGTACAACTTATATAATTCGTAAGTTGTATAAAATGTTCATGTTAAGTGCGCGAATTAATTCTAGATTATATTTTTTTCTTGAACTGTTAATAACAGTTTAAAATGGTTGGAATTACATTTTTTTAGTTAGTAATCAAACAAGTGGTTTTAAACACGACGTAATTACAATATGAGTGGTTCGTATATAATAACACTTCGATGTGAATTCGTAATAATTATTAAAACTGTTTATCTGCATAATGTTTTTTTTTTTAACCTCTTTCCCTCCCCCCTCTCGCCCAAAACTCCAAACTCCCTACACCCCAACCCGCCTCTCAAAATCTCTACCCCTACCACCATTCTTTATATAATGACCTTATCCATTCCCTCTCTCTCCTTATTTTTCCCTTTTTATCTCTTATCCTCCTCTTTTTATAACCCTCTGTACCTTTATATCACTAACTCTATAACCACCCTCTCTCTCTTGTCGTCTCTCTCACTCTCTTTATATAATTACATTTTTCCATATCATTCATCCCTTTTATTTAAACAAGCCTAGATATCTAAAGACATTGTCACTTGCCCGACCTCATAAGTAGAATCCTTCTAAGGAACAGCAAGCAATACTCATGTAGGTGGAAGGTTTACCCACTTAGCTTTCGAAAAGTATTTCAAATAAGGAACCATGGAAGAACCGTTTTCTTTTCGTATACTTTTGAGGGCAAAGGCCATACCTTTGGCAATAAATGTGATTTGAATTGGATAGTAAGCTTTGAGATGTTGTTATCTGAGGGGAATTTTAGGACAAAATTGTTTGGGTACTCTTTGAGTCAATATGTACCTTAGGAAGTGTTGCAAAGTACACTACACGGTGTATCGCTATTAGTTTTAATATATATTTTCGCCAGCTAAAACACATTTTCTCCTTACAAATGGTTATGATTGAAAGCCAAGATTCTTGCCTTCCGTTTTGCGATCTCCATGTGAAAATCAGACAAGTGTGTACGGATAAAAGATGTTTTAAGTGGCCAAAAAATTACTAACCCTAATAGCGATACACGGTGTACAATAGTTTTCGCGTATCAAAGTCCGTATGGAACAGATACAACTACGCATGTTCGTAATCGATTTCAGTACGGTACTTGAAACACCTGACGTTGTGCGCGATGTTGAAAATTCTCTATTGCAAAAATTGCGATGGCAAAACCATCTATGTACAAAAAGGGTAAAACTGAAAAAAATATTTGGAGACTATAAAAGTCACAAAAAAGTAATCTACGCCTAAAAACAGTAGCGAAACAAGAGCAAAAAACCAAAACATAACAATAACAGACTTAGCGGATATGGAGTTAAATCGGCGGCTACAGTGGTATCCGGAATCAGCGAAAAAAATCACTTGCGGAAAGCGACAAGAGCGCCGAATGATATTATTTAGCAGACAGACGAGCTTTCCCGTTGACTATTTTAGAGACTACGTGGACGCGACACAATGGTCAGATACTGAATCGGGTATTAGTTTTTTTTTTTTGTAAAAACGACTAAGGGTCAAGTTCCATCAGTCGTTTTTGTAATTGTACGGCGAACTCTACGGGCCGGGTTAATTGAGTTGATGTTCCATAAAGAAGAGTCCGTAAACCACGTGTTATACATTCAGTGGCAACATGTGGGTTTTGACAAGATATTCAAAATCTTTAAAAAATCTTCACACCGACAAATTTCACTTCAAATCTTCACCTGCACACCATGTACCTACTTACAAAGGTATAATACGGCATAACTTTTGTACTTTTTGCAAACGCCAGTCTTTTACGCCAGCTCAACTTTTAACGTTCGTGTTTTCGAACATGATGAAAATCCTTATGCCAGAAATTGTGTGACGAAAGAGCGTTGCCATAAATAGCGCGACAAAGGACAGCTTCAAGATTACTTTTTTTATTTTCAGTTGTATTTTGAAAGGTACATACGTTAAGCAAATTTTGTGATTTTTCGTTTGTTATCCAACGTGACACGTAGCTTATTGTTCCAACGTTAAAGTCGCGACCGAATTAGTGTTATAATTGCAAATGGGCTTTTTGCCTTTGATAGCAAAGTTACCATATTATAGTGTGGATCATTAAGTATTAAATGATACCATATTATAGAGTGGATCATTGAGTACTAAATGATACAATATAATAGTGTGGATGAATGAGCTTTAAGTGATATTATATTATAGTGTGGATCATTGTATATTAAATAAAAAATATTGTATATAACTCGACATGCTAGTATGATACTAAAAAGAGGTAGGACCGATGTCGTTAATATCGACATAATTACTTTGTTTTTTTGGTAAAATTTCACAGTTTATAACTTCTAAAACTACAAAAACTTCCAATTCCATAACAAGAGAGGTTTATCGATTGTTTCCTTTGATGTCTTTAGAAAACATGCTTAGTGCACACCCGGATATTCCCGAATCAGCTAATCTCAGAGCTTGGGGAAGTGGGGGAGGGAGAGGGAGGGGAGAGGAAGGGGGGGAGGGAGGAGGGGGAGAGGGAGAGGGAGACGCGAGACGGGGAGGAAAAGGTGGCACAAAGGAAGAGCAAAGGGAGATGAAGGGAGAGGGGAAGAAAGGAGAGATACGTCGATCGGAGAGAAACAAAGAAGTTGAAAAAAGTAGAGAATACCTCCCAGACCTTCTAAGAGTATTGGCACGATACTCTGTAATGTTGTTTTTGGTGTAAAAACAAAATAGGCGGCAGGGTTTGCTACAAATTGTCGTGGATTTTTGTAAACTACCTCAATTTTTGGGGTATGGAACGTTACCGTAAGTCTTTTAACGAATTAGTTTTTAGTGTGCCACGTAGCAAATTACGATTGAGGTATAAATTAGTTTTAGCCGTGTTCTGGTACAATACTTTTTTGTACATGCGTGTGTTATGATTCATCGTTTTGTGAGTACAGTTCACCGCGAATCGTTATTAGCGTATTGAACCCTAATTTGGTTCCCCAAATTTTTTCCCAAATTCTTAAATAGAATTATCCATACTATTTTAAAAACACCTTGATTTATAATTAGAGTAAATGATTTCTTTGAAAATTTTCGAATTCCCTATTAGTGTTAATAACAACAATTATTTTAATACGCTAAAAAAACTTTTACGCTATTAACGTTTGCGGTGTATTGTACTTGTAGGCTTTGAGTAGATATTTGGTAACTTGGTCAATTTTAGGTTACTCATTTGTATTATGAGTTATGAGAAGGAAAAAATATCTCTCACTCGAAACTCGTTTTCTGGACAATATATCTCTCACCTCATTTGTCGTTTGTGATTGAAACTTGGTTTGTGTATTGCTTGTAGTAAAATCTACTGAAAAATATTGGCTTCAAAAGTTTATTCTACAGGTTAAGTAATGCATCAACTATAAACGTAATGGTTATGTCTCACACAAACAATAAATAATTTGCAAATTTTCATCTTGAAAAACTTCAAACATGGAATATTTTTTTTCCGTTGGTCGTTTGATCGTGTGAAAATAACAACTGCGCGTACCTCGTAGCGCCCTTGGGCCTCTGGACTCTTGAATGTCCCTAAGTGCGACGCACTTTTCTCTTTTTCTCACTAGTACACTCGATGAGTAAAACAAGATGTTACCATGCATTGGAAAGTTAGATTGTTGTTCATAACTCCTTAGAATACACTTTTTGTATGAGTTATATGTTACAATTATTAGATATATAAAGGTATTTTCTAGGTCTAAATTTATCAGTATAAAAATGAGAAAAAAAGGGCGGATAGCATGCCTCCACCTCCTCTCTCTAACCACCATACTTGTTGTAGTCACTGAAGGATAAAGAGGGTGGTTAAACCATGGCTGCCTTAGTTCAGCAGACACGACTAAAGAGTGACTTATGTCACTCTCAACAGAGTCTGGCAGGTCTCGAACCTTCGATCGGTAGAGTACGGTGTAGCCGTTAGCTCTATCAGGTCTGTCGTAGAAGTCTGTTAAATTAGATAGGGTGTGATACATATTTAAATATGTACATGGTCCTGAAAACCGATTAACAACAATGTAAACAAAGGAACATAGAACTAGTCAAAGTTTCAGTGTAGACGTCATTTCGCACGAAACAAATGAATCAAACATTTGTTTCGACGATCGACATTCAAATGTCAGATTTAATCCGACGGCGTCTATCAGTGCCGAGATTACGGAATGGTCAATTTTGGCGTTTATGGACGTGGCATGACCTGGAGCCACCTGGAGGGATAACATTTAGTCGCGGGAATTCTGGGGAGCATACGAACGAGTGGAATAGTGACAAGCGTCCACTCAGTGGCCTTGTCGTAGACATGCCGTACAAAAAGTACATCGACCGTAGTACCATTTGTAGAAATTAATGGTCCATTTATAGTATTTTCTAGGTCTAAATAAAAATATAGAAAGAAACCGAGGCAGTCTACCTCTAACTTCTCTCTCCAACTCTCAAACTTGTCGCAGTCACTGAGAAATTGGAGAGGGAGCTAGAGCCATGGCTACCTAGGCTATCCAAAGGTTTACGGGAAATATATATTAGTTAGGGGTTTTTTACTAAAAGTATGTGCCGGCCACAGGATTTGATCCTGGTACCTACCGGCCGGCAGACAACCGGTAGCCAGTAGCCTTAGCCGTTAAGTCTAGAACTAGTGTTATGTACTAGACGGTTTGATAATTTATTAAACATTATCAGGTAAGATAATTCATTTAACTGTAACTGTTTACGGGATACATAGATCCAGTAATGTAAAAGTACGGATTACGGTACGGATAAGAAACCAATACCGCGCATTTATTTATTTAAATGAAACAAATACCGCGCATGTATTTATTACGACTACGATTAAAGCCGAATTTAATCGGACGGCCGGGATTTGCCTCGAGATCGCGGAGGAAGATTTCGGCGGTTTGTGGCCATCGCCACATCGGATGACGCGTGGCGAAATTCCGTTGGATTGTGGAATCTCCGGAGATTATGGCACCGAATCTGGATTTGACATGTGTCGACATTTTGGCCATGTCGTACAATGTCCGTACATAAAGTACACCGGCAGCTGTACTTTTGCGTACGGAACTCAATTCTGATTGGTTCCGTACATCAGTAGATAGAGTCTGTGAGAGAGATAGGACTTAGAAAAATTAGAAGATAGGACCCCCTCTCCCAGAGAGCTTCTGTACAAAAGGTCAACTTTGACCCTCCATAACTTACTGCTCAGGGGAGCAAATTCAGAGATTCTTTTTGCTATCGACTCAAGGGAATATTGCCTTCACAGGGGTGAAGTTGGTCAGAGTTTTTGTCTGCCAGGGTGGCAGTAATTTTTGCTTAAACACAAAGGGGTCACGATTATCTTAGAGGCTTCTTGGAAGCTGTCCACTCTGAGGACTTATGGAGGTCTCAGAGTTTCAGGTTATCGGCCCACCCTCTAGGGTACCAATCTTTAATGGAACTGGCTTCATATACTGGGAAAGTATGATGATAGGAGCTCTATGCGAAAAAAGGTTTTGGGGGATAGTAAGTGGACGATTGGGGCGTCCATCAAGTCTTGGAAATCCTCCAGGGTTTGGAGGAAGCAGATTTACCAGGAAAGAGGATTCACCTTCAACGGAGGAAACAAAGGAAAGAGAGGTGGTGGACAAAGGAAAGGAGAAGGAGGCGACCACACCAATAGCAACTAGTTTAGCATTCATGTCACCTATTCCGAGGAACGAGGAGAATGATACTGAAACCTGGGACTTCAACAATATGGCGGCAAAACACTTCATCCTACGCCATCTCACTCAAGGACTTGCATGTCCTCATTTGCAGGTAGAAAGGGCATCTGATCTTTGGATGGCTCTTATAGAGATGTACCGAAGTGGTACGATTCAGCAACAATAGTTGGATGATCAGAAAGTTAAGGAGTATGTATACAAAAGGGGAAATATGTTGGATTTTTGCAATGAGCTTGCTACACTCTTCATGGAGCTTGAGAGTGCCGGAAAATTTTTTAGTGAAAAAGAAAAGGTTAACTGTTTACTGATGAAGTTACCTGATGAGTTCGTGAACATAGTTTACCGTGTGCATGACTTGCGTGACTCAAGGTGGATATGGAACTCAGTGGTAGGGATGATTCTCGTTCAAGAGAATACAATTGAGATCCGAAGGGGAGGAAAGAGTGGCCAAGCCTTGGCAACAGCGACTGATTGGAGGAATAGGGATTCCCGAAAACCGGTCGGAAACTATGGGGGTAGGGAGCAGAAAAAACAGACCGATGAGTTCGAACCAAGGGCTCCCAATGGTTTATGTCATTTTTGTAAGAAACCGGGGCACTATATGGCAGAGTGCACTAAGCTAACCGAGCTTCGGTTAAAGGAGGGGCAGACCGGTGGTACCCCGAGAGGAAAGAAAAAGGCCCTTGTCACACAGGTACTTGAGGCGGAATCCGAGGACGAGGACGATGAGCTCCTTTTGGATGAGGAGTTGGAGGCGAAAAATGAGGTCGAAATTCCACGAAGGCAGAAATGTGCTTACGGTGTATTGAAAGGTGAAGCAGGCTGGATTATAGATTCAGGTGTCTCAATGCACATGTGTAAGGATAGGCACCTGTTCACTAAGATAGGAAAGATTCCCACCGTAGAGATAGAGTACGGGGATGGGAGGATAGTTACCACTACTCTTGTAGGATCGGTAGATCTTAAAGTGTTAGTAGAAGGAAAGACATCCATATTAACATTCTCCAATGTATTGTTTATTCCGGAGCTGAACAAAAACTTTATCTCTACATCAGTATTAGATGATAAAGGTTTTTTCACTAGCACTAGGGAAGGAGTCTTTACTGCTAGTTTTGAGGAGGATGTCTATAACATTGCTGAGAAAGGTAGCCATGGGATGTTAAGGCTGGTTTTAAGTAATGAAAAGAAGAAACTTTATTATGCTGGTGTTCATGATATTATGATGTGGCATAAGAGGCTTGGGCATGTGAATCTAGATAAGTTAAGAGAGATGAAAAAGATGGGAGTGGTGGAAGGGATTCAGTTCAGTGAGAGTGATAATATAAGTGATTGTAGTGGGTGTGCTCAAGGTAAAGCACACAGATTACCCTTTCCTAAAACAACCACCTACAAGGGAGAAAAACTTCTAGATCTAGTACACACAGATATTTGGGGACCGGCTAGAGTGCCCTTACCGGGGGGGAAGAGATTTATGATGACTATAACTGATGATTGGTCTCGGTATTCTCGGGTGTATTTTTTGAAAAATAAGTTAGAAGTTGAGGATTGTTTTAGACAATATAAAGCATGGAGCGAAAAACTCCATGAAACTCCAATCAAGAGAGTAAGGAGTGACAATGGTGGAGAGTATACTTCTAACCAGTTTGAGGATTTTCTGAGGGAAGATGGGGTCCAACACCAAAAGACAGTTCCAGAAAATCCTGAACAGAATGGGGTAGCTGAAAGGTTAAATAGAACATTAAGTGATAGTGCTAGAAGTATGTTGTCGGATAAAAAGATAGGAAAAAGGTTTTGGGCAGAAGCAATGAACTGTACCAATAACCTCAAGAATAGAGTTCTTACTTCAGCTATAAAAGATCAAACACCTTATGAGAGATGGACAGGCCGGAAACCAGACATATCTCACTTAAAGGTTTTCGGGCAGTCAAGTATTCAGTCTAGATACTGATCGGTCCAATTGGAAGCTAGATCCTAAAGGAAAACCGGGATACTTATTAGGATATGATGAGGATGTTAAAGGATATAGAGTTTATGATCTAAAAAAGGAAGTTATAATCTTAGTAAAGCATCTAGTAGTTATGGATGAAGGAAAATCTGTGGATCCCTTCAAATATACGAAGCCAGTAAAAATCAGATTTGAGTCAGAAAATTCCGATGACTTTGAGCTTCCTAACTATCCAGGTTTAAGAGAAGATGACATTCTTGCAGGTACAAATCAGACCGGAAAGGACTCGGCTGTGGAAACTCCAGTGACAACTCTACCTGAAGCGGAAGACGTGGTGGAAATTGATTCAGAATCAAGGGATAGGGGAGAAGCCGAGTTTGTTCGAAAGAATCCACGAGAACCATCTATTCCGGCCTCAGATTTTGAGGGAGGGAGGAGAAGTAGCAAAAGACTGCAAGAAAAACAGGTTAATAACAAGGTAACTAAACTATCTCATCAAGATGAACCTCAAACTTATCGAGAGGCGATGACTTGTCCAGAAAGAAACCGGTGGAAGACAGCCATCAATGAGGAGATGGCTTCAATCATGGCAGCCGATACTTGGGAGCTGGTGGACTGTCCACCTAACCGAAAACCAATCGGTTGTAAGTGGGTTTTCAAACTAAAACTGAACCCAGACAACACAATCGAGCGCTACAAGGCCAGATTAGTGGCAAAGGGATTTACACAAAAGGAAGGAATTGACTACGAGGAAACCTTTGCCCCGGTGGTCAGATTTCCCTCCGTCCGCATACTTCTCAGTTTAGCAGCGGCGGAAGACATGGAAGTGCACCAGATGGACATCAAAACAGCCTTTTTGCATGGAGAATTAGAAGAGGAGATCTTCATGCGACAACCCGAAGGGTTTGTGGAAGAAGGAGAGGAGAGTAAGGTATGCCGGCTGATTAAATCTCTTTATGGCTTGAAACAGGCGCCCCGACAGTGGAATAAGAAGCTTGATGAGTTTCTTACCGGTCTAGGATATATTCCGATCAGCTCAGATCACTCAATCTATGTTTTCGAAGATGAGGAAGGTTTTATATTTATTGCAATTTATGTTGATGATTTGCTTGTTTTAAGTAAATCAATGGAAAAAATTAATAAACTGAAAACCGATCTTAAGGGGAGATTTGAAATGAAGGATATGGGGGAAGCAAAATATATTTTGGGAATTCAAGTAGAGAGAGACCGAAAAAGAAAAATTATAAGATTGACTCAAAAGGAAGCAATAGGGAACATGCTTGAAAAATTTCAAATGGATAAAGCTAATAGTTGTACAACTCCAATGGAATTGAAGAAGGGAAGTGAGGGGAGTGAGGAAGAAGGAGTCATAGTCTTAGACGAGGAATTATCTCATGAAGAACAGAAGTTCATGCAGACTATTCCTTACAGGCAAGTAGTGGGAAGTCTAATCTATTTTATGAATTGTACCCGGCCGGATTTAGCTGCAGCTGTAGGAGTGCTGAGTAGAAGTCTAAATGCTCCCACTAAGAAGGATTGGGAGGCAGCTAAGAGAGTCCTTAGATACTTGGTAGGAACTAGAGATCTATGGTTGCATTTGGGTGGGGAGAATACTGACATCACTACTTGGAGTGATGCCAGTTATGGTGATGCTCCGATGAGGAGATGTACTTCTGGATATGTATTATATGTGGGTGATGGGGCTTGCTGTTGGAGTAGCAAACAACAAAAGGTCATTGCTCAGTCCACCATGGAGGCTGAGTAAATGGCCTCCTGCTCTGCTGTAAAAGAATTGATGTGGGTCAAGTCTTTGCTTGGTGAGCTTGGTCACCTTAAGAGTGGTGTGCAGAAAATATTTTGTGATAATCAGGCAGCAATCGCTATTTCTGCCAATCCTAAACACCATTTTAAAGCCAAACACATGGACATCAGACTCAGCTTTGTTAGAGAGAAAGTAGAAAACAAAATAATCAGTTTAGAGTATAGACCAGATAGTGAGATGGTAGCAGATATGATAACCAAACCTGTGCCTTCCCCTAAGTTTTTTTTTTTGCAGGGAGAAGTGTGGTCTGAAATTAAAGATTGACTAGAAAATAAGGGGAGTGTAGAAACTAATGGTTTTATTAGTATTTTCTAGGTCTGAAAAGAAATATAGAAGTCGAGGCAGTCTATCTCTAACTTCTCTCTCCAACTCTCAAACTTGTCGCAGTCACTGAGAAATTGGAGAGGAAGCTAGAGCCATGGCTACCTTGGCTATCCTGAGGTTTACGGGAATTTTATATTAGGGTTTATTTATTTAATTAAAAGGTATGTGCCGGCGGCAGGATTTGATCCTTGTACGGCAGTTAGGATATAGCCGGTAGCCTTAGCCGTTAAGTCTAGCGGTAGTGTTACGTAGGATATAGTTTGATATTTATTTAAATATGTATACGTGCGATAAACCATTTAACTGAAATGAATTACGCGATACATAGATCTAGTAATATATAATGTACGACTTACAGTACAGACAAAAATCAGTACCGCGCATTTGTTTCGTAAATGAAACAAATACCGCTCATGTATTTATTACGGCTACGATTAAAGCCGAATTTAATCGGACGGCCAGGATTAGCGTCGAGATCGCGGAGGAAGATTTCGGCGGTTTGTGGCCATCGCCACATCGGATGACGCGTGGCGAAATTCCATTGGATTGTGGAATCTCCGGAGATTATGGCACCGAATTTGGATTTGACATGTGTCGACATTTTGGCCATGTCGTACAATGTCCGTACATAAAGTACACCGGCAGCTGTACTTTTGCGTACGGAACTCAATTCTGATTGGTTCCGTACATCAGTAGATAGAGTCTGTGAGAGAGATAGGACTTAGAAAAATTAGAAGATAGGACCCCCTCTCCCAGAGAGCTTCTGTACAAAAGGTCAACTTTGACCCTCCATAACTTACTGCTCAGGGGAGCAAATTCAGAGATTCTTTTTGCTATCGACTCAGGGGAGTATTGCCTTCACAGGGGTGAAGTTGGTCAGAGTTTTTGTGTGCCAGGGTGGCAGTTATTTTTGCTTAAACACAAAGGGGTCAGGATTATCCTAGAGGCTTCTTGGAAGCTGTCCACTCTGAGGACTTATGGAGGTCTCAGAGTTTCACTATATGGTTTGATATTTAATTAAACATTATCAGGTAGGATAATTCATTTAACTGTAACTGTTTACGAGATACATAGATCCAGTAATGTAAAAGTACCGATTACGGTACGGATAAGATTCCAATACCGCACATTTATTTCTTTACTGAAACGAATACCTCGCATGTATTTATTACAGCTACGATTAAAAGCGAATTTAATCGAACGGCCACAATTAATGCCGAGATCGCTGAAGAGGATTTCGGCGGTTTTTGGTCATCGCCACATCAAATGACACGTGGCGGAATGACATTGGATCGTTTCATCTCCGAGGATTAAGGGAGCGAATCCGAACATACTAAGTGTCGAGATTTAGGCCATGTCGTACAGTGTCCGTACAGAAAGTACATCGGGAGCTCTACTTTTGTGTACGGAACTCTAATTTGATTAGCTCCGTACATTAGTAGATAGAGTTAGTGAGAGAGATACGACTTAGAAAAATAAGGAGATAGGACCCTCTCTTCTAGAGAGCTTCTGTACAAAAGGTCAACTTTGACCCTCCATAACTTACTGCTCAGGGGAGCAAATTCATATATTCTATTTGCTATCGACTCAAGGGAGTCTAACTTTTACAGGGGTGAAAGTGGTCAGAGTTCTTCACTGCCAGGGTGGCAGTTGTTCTTGCTGAAACACAAAGGGGTAAGAGTTATCTTAGAGGCTTCTTAGAAGCTGTTCACTCTGAGGACTTATGGAGGTCTCACAATTTCAGGTTATGGGCCCACCCTCTAGGGTACCAATCCTTAATGGAGCTGGCTTCATATACTAGGAAAGTATGATGATTGGAGCTCTATGCGAAAAAAAGTTTTGGGGGATAGTGAGTGGACGATTGGGGCGTCTATCAAGTCTTGGAATTCCTCCACGGTTTGGAGGAAGCAGATTCACCAGGAAAGAGGATTCACCTTCAACGGAGGAAACAAATGAAGGAGAGGTGGTGGACAAAAGAAAGGAGAAGGAGGCGACCACACCAATAGCAACTGGTTTAGCATTCATGTCACCTATTCTGAGGAACGATGAGAATGATATTGAAACCTAGGACTTCAACAATATGGCGGCAAAGCATTTCATCCTATGCCATCTCACTCAAGGACTTGCATGTCCTCATTTGCAGGTAAAAAGGGCACCCGATCTTTGGATGGCTCTCATAAAGATGTACCGAAGTGGTACGATTAAGCAACAACAGTTGGCTGATCAGAAAGTTAAGGAGTATCTATACAAAGGGGGGAAGATGTTCGATTTTTGCAATGAGCTTGCTACACTCTTGATGGAGCTAGAGAGTGCAGGAAAAGATTTTAGTGAAAAAGAAAAGGTTAACTGTTTACTGATGAAGTTACCTGATGAGTTCGAGAACATAGTCAACTGTGTGCAAGACTTGCCGGACTAAAGGTGGATATGGAACTCAGTGGTAAGAATGATTTTCGTTCGAGAGAACACGATTGAGATCCGAAGGGGAGGAAAGAGTGGCCAAGCCTTTGCAACTGCGAGCGATAAGAGGAACAAGGATTCCCGGAAACCGGTCGGAAACTATGGGGGGAGGGAGCAGAAAAATCAGACCGACGAGTTTGGACCAAGGGCTCCCAAAGGTTTATGTCATTTTTGTAAGAAACGTGGGCACTATATGGCAGAGTGCACTAAGCTAACTGAGTTTTGGTTAAAGGAGGGGCAGACCGGTGGTACCCTGAGAGGAAAGAAAAAGGCCCATGTGACACAGGTACATGATGCGGAATCTGAGGATGAGGTCGTTGAGCTTCTTTTAGATGAGGAATTGGAGGCGAAAAAAGAGGTCCAAATACCACGAAGGCAGAAATGTGCTTACGGTGGATTAAAAGGTGAAGCAGGCTGGATTGTAGATTCAGGTGCCTCCATGCACCTGTGTAAGGATAGGCACCTGTTCACTAAGATAAGAAATATTCCGACCGTAGAGATAGAGTACGGGGATGGGAGGATAGTCACCACTACTCTTGTAGGATCGGTAGATTTGAAAGTGTTAGTAGAAGGAAAGACATCCATAGTAACATTCTCCGATGTATTGTTTATTCCGAAGCTGAACAAAAACCTCATCTCTACATCCGTATTAGATGATAAGGGTTTTTTTACTAGCACTAGGGAAGGAGTCTTTACTGCTAGTTTTGAGGAGGATGTCTATTTCATTGCTGAGAAAGGTAGCCATGGGATGTTTAGGGTGGCTTTAAGTAATGAAACAAAGAAACATTATTATGCTGGTGTTCATGATATTATGATGTGGCATAAGAGGCTTGGGCATGTGAATCTAGACAAGTTAAAGATGATGAAAAAGATGAGAGTGGTGGAAGGGATTAAGTTCAGTGAGAGTGATAATATAAGTGATTGTAGTGGATGTGCTCAAGGTAAAACACACAAATTACCCTTTCCTAAAATAGGCACCTATAAGGGAGAAAAAATTCTAGATCTAGTACATACAGATATTTGGAGACCGGCTAAAGTACCCTCACCGGGGGGGAAGAGATTTATGATGACTATCACTGATGACTGGTCTCGGTATTCCAGGGTGTATTTTTTGAAAAATAAGTCAGAAGCTTAGGATTCTTTTAGACAATATAAAACATGGAGTGAAAAACTCCATGAAACTCCAATCAAGAGAGTAAGGAGTGACAATGGTGGGGAGTATACTTCTAACTAGTTTGAAGATTTTCTAAGGGAAGATAGAGTCCAATACCAAAAGAGAGTTCCAGAAAACCCGGAACAGAATGGGGTAACTGAAAGGTTAAATAGAACACTAAGTGATAGTGCTAGAAGTATGTTGTCAGATAAAAAGATTGGAAAAAGGTTTTGGGCAGAAGCAATGAACTGTGCTAATAACCTCAAAAATAGGGTTCTTACATCAGCTATAAAAGATGAAACACCTTATGAGAGATGGACACGCCAGAAACCAGACATATCTCACTTAAAGGTTTTCGGCAGTCAAGTATTCAGTCTAGATACAAATCATTCCAATTGGAAGCTAGATCCTAAAGGAAAACCGGGATACTTATTAGGATATGATGACGATGTTAAAGGATAAAGAGTTTACGATCTAAAAAGGGAAGATATAATCTTAGTAAAGCATCTAGTAGTTATGGATGAATGAAAGTTTGTGGATCCCTTTAAGTATACAAAGTCAATAAAAATCAGATTTGAGTCAGAAAATTCCGATGACTTTGAGCTTCCTAACTATCTAGGTTTTAAAGAAGATGACATTCTTCCAGGTACAAATCAAACCGAAAAGGACTCGACTGTGGAAACTCTAGTGACAACACTACCCGAAGCGGAAGACGTGGTGGAAATTGATTCGGAATTTAGTGACAAGGGAGAAGCTGAGTTTGTTCGAAGGAATCCACGAGAACCATCTATTCCAGCCTCAGATTTTGAGGGGGGAAGGAGAAGTACCAAAAGACTTCAAGAAAAACAGGTTAATAACAAGGTAACTAAACTATCTCATCAAGATGAACCTCAAACTTATGGAGAGGCGATGACTTGTCCTGAAAGAAACCGGTGGAAGACAACCATAAATGAGGAGATGGCCTCAATTATGGAAGTCGATACTTGGAAGCTGGTGGATTGTCCACCTAACCGAAAACTAATTGGTTGTAAGTGGGTTTTCTAATTAAAACTGAACCTATATAACACAATCGAGCGCAACAAGGCCTGATTAGTGGCAAAGGGATTTACACAAAATAAGGGAATTGACTATGAGGAAACCTTTGCCCCGGTGGTCAGATTTCCCTCCGTCCGAATACTTCTCAACTTGGCAGCAGCGGAAGACATGGAAGTGCACCAGATGGACATCAAGACAGCCTTTTTGCATGGAGAATTGGAAGAGGAGATCTTCATGCGACAACCGGAAGGGTTTGTGGAGGAAGGAGAGGAGAGTAAGGTATGCCGGCTGATTAAATCTCTTTATGGTTTGAAACATGTGCCTCCACTGTGGAATAAGAAGCTTGATGAGTTTCTTACCGGTCTGGGATATATCTAGATCAGCTCAGATCACTCAATCTATGTTTTCGAAGATGAGGAAGGTTTTATATTTATTGCAATTTATGTTGATAATTTGCTTGTCTTAAGTAAATCAATTGAAAAAATAAATAAACTGAAAACCGATCTTAAGGGGAGATTTGAAATGAAGGATATGGGGTAAGCAAAATATATTTTGGGAATTCAAGAAGAGAGAGACCGAAAAAGAAAAATTATAAGATTGACTAAAAAGGAAGCAATTGGGAACATCCTTGAAAAAATTCAAATGGATAAAGCTAATAGTTGTACAACTCCAATGGAGTTGAAGAAGGGAAGTGAGGGGAGTGAGGAAGAAGGAGTCATACTTTTAGACGAGGAATAATCTCATGAAGATTAGAAGTTTATGCAGACTATTCTTTACAGGCAAGTAGTAGGAAGTCTAATATATTTTATGAATTGTACCCGGCCGAATTTAGCTGCAGCTGTAGGAGTCATGAGTAGAAGTCTAAATGCTCCCACTAAGAGGGATTGAGAGGAAGCTAAGAGAGTCTTTAGATATTTGATAAGAACTAGGGATCTTTGGTTGCATTTGGGTGGGGAGAATACTGACATCACTACTTGGAGTGATGCCGGTTATGGTGATGGTCCGATGAGGAGATGCACTTCTGGATATGTATTATATGTGGGTGATAAGGCTTGCTGTTGGAGTAGCAAACAACAAAAAGTTATTGCTCAGTCCACCATAGAGGCTGAGTATATGGCCTCTTGCTCTGCGGTAAAAGAATTGATGTGGGTCAAGTCTTTGCTTGGTGAGCTTGGTCACCTTAAGAGTGGTGTGCAGAAAATGTTTTGTGATAATCAGGCAGCAATCGCTATTTTTGCCAATCCTAAACATTATTTTAAAGCCAAACACATGGACATTAGACTCAACTTTGCTAGGGAGAAAGTAGAAAAAAAAATAATCAGTTTAGAGTACCGACCAGATAGTGAGATGGTAGCAGATATGATAACCAAACCTGTGCCTTCCCCTAAGCTAATTTTCTGGAGGGAGAAGTGTGGTATGAAATTAAAGATTGACTAGAAAATAAGGGGAGTGTAGAAATTAATGGTCCGTTTTTAAGTATTTTCTAGGTCTTAATAGAAATATAGAAAGATACCGAGGCAGTCTACCTGTAACTTCTCTCTCCAACTCTCAAACTTGTCGCAGTCACTAAGAAATTGGAGAGGGAGCTAGAGCCATGGCTACCTAGCCTATCCAGAGGTTTACGGGAAATATATATTAGTTGGGGGTTTATTTACTAAAAAGGTATCTGTCGGCCACAGGATTTGATCCTGGTACCTACCAGACTGCATACAGCCGGTAGCCGGTAGCCTTAGCCGTTAAGTCTTTAAGTAGTGTTACGTAGTATATGGTTTGATATTTAATTAAACATTATCAGGTAGGATAATTCATTTTACTGTAACTGTTTACTGGATACATAGATCCAGTAATGTAAAAGTACGGATTACGCTACGGATAAAAAACCAATACCGCGCATTTATTTCTTTAATGAATCGAATATTGCGCATGTATTTATTACGGCTACGATTAAATACGAATTTAATCGAACGACCAGAATTAACGCCGAGATCACTGAAGAGGATTTTGGCGATTTTTGGTCATCGCCACATTGAATGACACGTGGCGGAATGACCTTGGATCGTGGCATCTCTGAGGATTAAGGGAGCGAACTTGGACATACCACGTGTTGACATTTAGGCCATGTCGTACAGTGTCTGTACAGAAAGTACATCGGCAGCTGTACTTTTGTGTACGGAACTGTAATCTTATTGGCTCCGTACATTAGTAGATAGAGTGTGTGAGAGAGATAGGACTTAGAAAAATTAAGAGATAGGACGTTCTCTCCCAGAGAGCTTGTGTACAAAAGGTCAACTTTGACCCTCCATAACTTACTACTCTGGGGAGCAAATTCAGAGATTCTTTTTGCTATCCACTCAAGGAATTCTTGCCTTTACAAGGGTGAAGGTGGTCAAGTTATTGTCTGCCAGGGTGGTAGTTGTTTTTACTGAAACACAAAGGGGTCAGGGTTATCCTAGAGGCTTTTTGGAAGCTTTCCACTCAGAGGACTTATGGAGGTGTCAGGGTTTCACCATTCAGTACTTTACAGTCGTGTGATTAGTTTGTATTTCATTAGATAGGTGTTGTAAGAGAGGTTTAGGACTTAGGAAATTTGGTAGGTAGACACCTCTCTTTTAGAGAGCTTTGTATAAAATTGGCATTTTTGCCTGTTCAAAACTTATCAGCTGGTAGGTCGTTTTCAATGACTTTTTTTGCTGCGGACTCAAGGGAGTCCATGGTGCATAGGGGTGTTGTTAGACTGTCAGTTTGCCTTCTTGGGCATCAATGGTTGTGCCTTGAAGTGGGTTAGTTAAAAACTATCTAGAGGCTTCCTGAATTCTGTAGTCCAATGGAGGACACAAAATTGCAGGTTATGGGCCCACCCTCTAGGGTGCCCACCTTTAATGGATCTTGTTTCATCTATAGGGAAGCCATGATGATGGGGGCTTTGTGCGAAAAACGATAATGGGGTATCGTCAGTGGACAAGTGAAACGTCCACCTTCAGGAACTCCACCAGAATTTAGAGGAGTTAGGTTTCTTGCAGCAACGACGACTTTAGCAGAAGAGGCAGATGACGGGGATAACACTGTGTCGGAAAAGGGGAAAGAGAGCAGTGTGTCGGAAAAGGGGAAAGAGAAGGAGACATCCCTCACTATTTATAGCCACGACAATGGGATCGGCGGTCGTGAAGACCGTGGAGAACGATACTCAAATGTGGGAAGACGTAAACATGGCTGCCAAGAAATTCATTCTAAGGCACCTCATTGAAGCTTTGGCCACCCCTCACCTTCACATTTAAAAGGCCGAGGAGTTGTGGGTGAGTTTGGTGGAGATCTATAGAGCAAGTAATATTCAACAGCTCTAGTTGGCTAAGCAAAAGCTAGTGAGTTACAGTTACAAATGAGGAAAGATTTTTGATTATTATAATGATCTTTAATGTTTGTATATGGAGATGGAATGTGCCGGGTGGATAGGTACAATAAAGATGAAAGTAAACACTCTCATCATGAAGAGACTAGACGAGTACGAGAACATAGAGTACCGAGTACGAAAATGAGTGATAGTTGATGGATGTGGAATACAATGGTCCGGTTGATACTTGTGCAAGAAAACACTATAGAGATTAGGAGAGGAAGAAAGAGCATTCAAGCTCTAGCATTAGGAGGGGACCGATGGAGGAAGGACCCGAACAAACCGTACAAAGGGGAAAAAGATCAACGTGGAAGACAAAGCCCCCCAAAGGGCCTTTGTAATTTTTTCCAAAAAAGCAAGGACACTTTATCGCGGATTTTTTCAAGCTGTCGAAGTTGAGGCTCCAAGAGAACCGTGGAGGGGGTTTTTCCGGAGGGAAGAAAAAGACAGTTGTGGTCACAAAAGTGATAGGAGAAAACGAGAACGAGTCATCTGAGGAGGATGGGGAGCTTCTTCTTGACAAGATTCTTGAGGAGAAGGAGACCCCTCAGAGACATAAGTGTGACTTTGGAGCAATTCAGGAAGCTCCACAGGAAGGATGGATCATCGACTCAAGTACATCCATGCATATGTGTCGTGATAAGCAACTCTTCACAAAGCTAAGAAAGATCCTTACTGTAGATATAGAGTATGTGGATGGGAGAGTGGCTACTACTGATCTAGTGGGGTCAGTAGATCTTAAAGTGTGAGTGGAGGGTAAGACTTTTATACTCACATTCTAAGATGCACTCTATATTCCTGAATTGGGTAAAAATCTTGTCTCTACATATGCGTTAGATGACAAAGAGTTTGATACCTTTACTAGAAATGGTGTCTTAGAGCTAAGTATGGTGATGAAGTTTTACTTCACGGCAGATAAAGGTAGCAAAGGAATGTTTAGGCTTAATCTGAGTATAAAAAGAAGAATGCTTACTATGTTGGTGTTCCTAAGTTGATGATTTGGCATAAATGATTAGGGCATGTGCATTTTGATAGCTTGAGGGAAATAAAAAAGCTTGAGGTAGTAGAAGGCATTTAGTTTGGGGAAAATGAAATTATGGATGATTGTAGTGGTTCTGCTCAAAGTAAGGCTCATAGTCTTCCCTTTCCCAAAGCCGAAAAATATGGAGGAGAGAGAGTATTAGATCTGGTCAACACAAATTTATAGGGACATGCAAAAGTAACTTTTGTTGGAGGAAAGAGATTTATGTTCATAATAACCAATGACTGGTCTAGATACTGTAGAGTCTACTTCCTAAAAACAAATTCTGAAACATCTACTTACTTCAAAGAATATAAAGCGAGGAGTGAGAAAAGAATAAAGAGTGATAATGAAGGGGAATATACCTCTAACCAGTTTGAGGAATACTTGAGAGATTAGGGAGTTCAACACCAGAAAACCGTACCATATAACCTTTAACAAAATGGGGTAGCTGAGAGGTTGAACCGAACACTAGGAGGTAGTGCATACAGTATGATGGCCGACAAGAAATTAAGAAATAGATTTTGGGCAGAGGCCATGAACTGTGCCAACTACATTAAAAATAGAGTCCTTACCTTAGCTATAAAGGGAATGACACCTTATGACAGATGGGTGGGAAGGAAACCAAATATCTCTCACCTTAAAGTATTCTATAGCCAAGTTTACAGTCTTGACACGGATAGTTAAATTTGGAAACTATATGCTAAGGGAAAACCTGGATACTTTGTAGAATATGATGAGGATGTCAAAGGATATAGAGTCTATGACTTAACAAAGAGAGATATCATTCTGGTTAAACACTTAGTTGTCATGGATGAAGGGAAGTCATTTGACCCTTTTAAATATACCAAGAAGATAAGAATCAGATTTGAGTCCAAAGGTGAAGAGGACTCTTTCCTTCCCAAAAGGGACATGAGTGACACAGAGATTGCAGATTCAGGGGAGATCTAAGACACATGCAATCCACCGGAAAAACTCACATATTCATATAAACTTCGAGGAGACAGAACAGGTGGAACCGGATGTCATGCCGTAAGACGTCGGCTGGTATTATTGTGCCGGCCTATACTAATTATGCCTATGTGACGTAACATGTTCGTACGGGAGCGTACAACGCGGATAATGGACACGACCAAGACCAGATTATGTACTCATGTACGGTATAGAGTGAACACGATACAGAATTAACATGGAACTGGACTGCAGTAGGACATCAGATGTCAAGAACTCAAACGACTCCAAACCTGACAGATGTCTAAAGTCATGAACCCTCAGAGGTTCATGCATTATTTTTTTTAGCTTAGGGAGGGTTTTTATCCTTGAGGTGTAGACGTAAGGAATCTTGAGGCGACCATGCAACAGTTGTCTCTAAAAACTGACAGCGTTTAAGAATAGAAACGTGTACGCTCAAGGACACATGGACATTAGTGTACTTGTACGGTTAACACCAGCATAGGATAAATCCCAAATGGCATGTTAGAACAACTTGCAAATTAAGAACACGGGAATCCAACATTCGAGCGTTCTCGTATTATGGCAAAGCTTTTTCTCGGGATTTGTCGAACTCAAAAATACTTAGGGTTTCTTCGCATATTAGTGACACACTAGTTCGAGTTAGGGTTTGCTTGCAGATCCATCGTTCAGGCTAGTGATGGTCTTTGAGCCTTCATTTTCACCATATTTTCTTACTTGTATTGAAGTCCTTACATAATCCACCGACGCAAGCCAGTCTGCAAGGTTTCCCTCCAGAGTGTTGTTTTCTTTCTTGGTGAAAAACTTGCGTAGGTTGAATTCCGTGCTTTTTTGCTGTCAGAGCTTGTTCTGGTGGGCGACTGGTGTTCCAAGTCCTCAAGGCTAGCGGTCTGAACTTGGACTGTGGCGGTTAGTCCCTGGCTTGTCTGACTTTGTGGGGAAATCGGCTATCTCGACTCCTACGTCCAGTTTAGGCAAGGTTTTTAAATATCTGGTTGGACTTTTGTATGGTATATTTAAAAGACTTCAGGTCCTAACGGCTACTATCGCAAATATTCCCGTGTTCTTAATTTGTTGTTTCTTCAATTTGTTGTTTCTTTTCAATTTGCTTGTTTTTTTCAATTTTCTTTTTGCTGGTTTAATTGTTTTTCCATTCAGTTTATGGTTAAATTGTTGGAATTTTACAATACATGTTTTTTTTATTGCATTTATTGTCCAGTTATTGTTGAGTTTTTGGATATCTGAGATTGCTAAATTATCCGATATCGTTTTCTCTTCTTTCTTCTTACCGGATTAACTCACTCAGAACACTTAGCAAACTTAAAACTAAAAAAAAAAAAAAACCTTAAAAAAAACAAAAAAAAAATAAAAAAAAAAAAAAAAAAAAAAAGCCCTAAAAAAAACAAAAAAATATATAAAAAAAATAAAAAAATATATATATATATATATATATATATATTAGGTTGCACAAATTATCACGAAAATTATCATTGCTTTATAGTCATGCAGAGCGTGGCCCAGGGCTTATACGCGTGCCCTAACAGGCTACTAACTAAGTTGATAAATGAGCTGTGGTGTTTCTTGACAATTTGGTATTGGAGAGGATCTGGAGCATCGTTGAGAGGTATTCACAGTACCGTACTTGGTAATATCGCTCTAAGGTGAGTAATCGCTTCCTTTTGGGTGCAGGCGCAAAGTAGGTAGTTAGGTGCAATCGTTTAAAGAGGGATTTATCTTCAACTAAAGGATGTGCCTTCTGTTGTCATAGAGCATTTGTCGCATTTTTCTTAGATATGACCGTGATTAGTCTTGGATAGCAGCTTCCAGTTTTTCTTTACATCTGGACTTGTTGGCCCTGATAGTTTCTTGTTTTTTTTACATCTGGCCTTGTTAGCCCTAATAGTTTCCTGTTTTTCTTTACATTTGACCTTGTTGGCCCTAATAGTTTCCTGTTTTTATTAATTTTGGCCACAAGTGGCCCTACGTAGGTGACATGTTTTCTTCTTGATGTGGTTTGATGTGAATTTTTGAGGTTTGTCTAGATGTGGCTGTGAACGGCCTTGTTGGGGGGGGTTCGAAATTAGACTAACCCTGGTGATACAGAATAAACCAAATTATAGAGGTGGTGTATGTTTGCATGGATTGATATACTTCCTGTGTGGTTGATTGGTAGATCGGGCAATGTGCACACAAACCTTGATTAAAGTGTGTCATAAAGTTGCATCTGGATAGGCCGATTGGCTGATTACATGCCAACAGACTGGAATAACTTACAGTTTCCGGCGGGTACCTCTAGAAGCTCTAATCTTTACCGCCAGCCAGGGATTCCATTCCTGTCGGATCCTCTCTGTGATAGTCTCCCTATCATTCTGATCGCTCTCAGGTTACGGGTTCACCCAGATACAGATCTGGTATCTCTCCCACAGATACAACTACATCGTTTGTCTCTTCGTCTTCTTCCCACAGCTGGAGGGAAGATTCTTGCAACTGTGAGACCTCCATAGGTCCTCACAATGGACTGCTTGCAAGAAGCCTCTAGGATAAACTTGACCCCTTTGTGTTTTAGCAAGAATAACTACCACCTTGGCAAACAAAAACTGTGACCACCTCCACGTTTGTGAAGGCAAGACTCCCCTAAGTTGATAACAAAAAGAATCTTTGAATTTGCTCCCCTGAGCAGTTAGACATGGATAGTCAAAGTTGACCTATTTATATAGAAGCTCTATGGGAGAGAGCGTCCTATCTAACAAATTTTTCTAAGTCTTATCTCTCTCTCAAACTTTATCTACTAATGTAGGGCACCAATTATATTGCACTTCCGTACACAAAAGTTTAGTTGCTGGTGTACTTTATGTACAGATATTGTATGACATGGCCTAAATGGCGACACGTGTTATATCCGGATTCGCTTCTTTAATCCCCAAAGATGCCGCGATCCAATGTCATTCTACCACATGTCATCCGATGTGGCGATGACCAAAAACCGCCAAAATCCTCTTCTGCGATCTCGACATTCATTCCGACCGTCCGATTAAATGCAGATTTAATCGTAGACGTAATAAATACCTACGCGGTATTTGTTTTGCTATCGAAACGAATGCGCGGTACTTGTTTTTTGTCCGTACCATAATATGTACTTTTACATAACCGAACCTATGTATCATGCAAATAGTTTCCGTTAAATGAATTTGTCAACGTAAAAATATTTATTTTATTATCAAACACTATATGATCTTACAATAGTCATAGACTAAATGGATAGAGCTACCGGCCACTGGCGTCTCAAACGACCGGTAGATACCAAGATCAAATCTTGGGTCCGATAACATTACTTTTAGTAAATCAACTAATTTACTACCGTAAATCAACTAATATACTACCCGTAAATCTGAGGATAGCATAGGCAGCCATGGCTCTAGCTTCCTCTTTGACTTTTAGTGACTGAAACAAGTGTGGGAGTTGGAGATGTAATTCCGTGTCCTCCATTGGAATACAGAATACAGGAAGCCTCTAGATAGTATTTAACTAACCCACTTCAAGCCACAATCACTGATGCCGTAGACGGCAAACTTACAATTTGACTTCATTTGTGTCCAGCTTGGACCCCCTTGAGTCCGTAGCAACAAGAATCAATGAAAACGGCTAACCAATCGATAAGTTATGAGTCGGCAAAATGCCAAGTTTATACAAACTCTCAAAAGGAGAGAGGTACCTATCTATCAAATTCTCTATGTCCTAAATCCCTCTCACAACCCGTATCTATAAAAATACGAACCAATCAGATCACTGTAGGGTACACAAAAAGTACTATGGTCGATGTAGTTTTTGTACAGCCTATGTACGACAACGCCATTGAGTGGATACATGTCCACTTTTAACTTGTCCTTATGTTCGACGGAATTCCTACAACTAAATGTCATCCCTCCGCGTGGCGCCACGTCATGCCACGTCCATAAACGCCAAAGTGACCATTCCGCGATCTGGGCAGTGATATACGCCGTCGGATTAAATCCGACATTAAATGTCTAGCGTCAAAACAAATGTCTGATTCATTTGTTTTCGTGCGAGATAATGTTCGCACTATAAAACATTCATCTAATGTTCCTCTGTTCGTCATCCGGTTAATTGGAATCATGGTTTCAACAGTGTTTATATAGTAATCAAACCTAATGTATCCTAACGGACTTGTACGATAGACTGGTTAGAGCTAACGGCTACGCCGTGCTCTGCCGGTCAGAGGTTCGAGTCTTGCCGACTCAACCTTTTGTTGAGAATGACATAAATCACCCTTTAGCCCTGCCTGCTTAAGCTAAATCAGCCATGGCTCAGCCACCCTCTCTATCCTTCAGTGACTACGACAAATATGGTGGGTAGAGAGAGGAGGTGGAGGCAGGCTGTCCGCCTTTTTCTTTTACTAATTGTACTAAATTAAGACATAGAAAATACCATATAAAACTAATAATTTCAACACTCCCATTATTTTCTAGTCCAATTTTAACTTCAGTTTTAATCCACATTTTTCTCTGCAATAAATTAACTTTGGAGAAGGCATTGGTTTTGTCATCATAGCAACTACCATTTCCTCATCAGATCTATATACAAGATTCACGATCTTATTCTCAACTTTTTCTCATACAAAACTTAATCTTATATCCATATGTTTAGCCTTAAAATGATGTTTTGGATTAGCTGCAATTGCAATGGCAGCTTGATTATCACAAAACACTTCATGCACTCCCTCTTTCATATACCCCAGTTCTTGCAGCAAAGACTCGACCCACATCAACTTTTTCACAGCAGAAGAAGAGGCCATGTACTTAGCCTCTATAGTAGACTGAGCAACCACTTTTGTTTCTTACTGTTCGAAAAACAAGCACCTTCCCCAACATACAACACATACCCAGAAGTGCATCTTCTCATAGGTGCGTCCACATAACTGGCATCACTCCAAGTAGCGATGTTAGTGTGCTCCCCTCCCAAATAGAACCATAGCTCTCTGGTTCCCACCAGATATCTTATGACTCTCTTGGCTGCCTCCTTGTCTCTCTTCCTAGGATCATTAAGACTCCTACTGAGTACTCCAACTGTTGCTGCTATATCTTGCTTCGTACATTTTATTAAATAGATTAAACTTCCTACAAGTTGTCTATAAGGGATAAAATTCATAAAATTTCTCTCCTCTGGACTCATCTGAAACTCTGAGACCTCCATAAGTCCTCAGAGTGGACAGCTTCCAAGAAGCCTCTAGGATAATCCTGACCCCTTTGTGTTTAAGCAAAAATAACTGCCACCCTGGCAGACAAAAACTCTGACCAACTTCACCCCTGTGAAGACAAGACTCCCCTGAGTCGATAGCAAAAAAAATCTCTGAATTTGCTCCCCTGAGCAGTAAGTTATGGAGGGTCAAAGTTGACCTTTTGTACAGAAGCTCTCTGGGAGAGAGGGTCCTATCTTCTAATTTTTCTAAGTCCTATCTCTCTCACAGACTCTATCTACTGATGTACGGAACCAATCAGAATTGAGTTCCGTACGCAAAAGTACAGCTGCCGGTGTACTTTATGTACGGATATTGTACGACATGGCCAAAATGTCGACACATGTCAAATCCGGATTCGGTGCCATAATCTCCGGAGTTTCCACAATCCAACGGAATTTTGCCACGCGTCATCCGATGTGGCGATGGCCATAAACCGCCGAAATCTTCCTCCGCGATCTCGGCGCTAATCCCGGCCGTCCGATTAAATTCGGCTTTAATCGTAGCCGTAATAAATACATGCGCCGTATTTGTTTCATTTACGAAACAAATGCGCGGTACTGATTTATGTCCGTACCGTAAGTCGTACATTACATATTACTGGATCTATGTATCCCGTAATTAATTCTAGTTAAATGGTTTATCGCTTGTATACATATATAAATAATTATCAAACTATATGCTAGGTAACACTACCGCTAGATGAAACGGCTAGGGCTACCGGCTACATTGTGTCTGCCGGCCGGCAGGTACAAGGATCAAATCCTGCCGCCGGCACATACATTTTAATTAAATATATAAACCCTAATATAAAATTCCCGTAAACCTCAGGATAGCCAAGGTAGCCATGGCTCTAGCTTCCTCTCCAATTTCTCAGTGACTGCGACAAGTTTGAGAGTTGGAGAGAGAAGTTAGAGATAGACTGCCTCGACTTCTATATTTCTTTTCAGACCTAGAAAATACTAATAAAACCATTAGTTTCTACACTCCCCTTATTTTCTAGTCAATCTTTAATTTCAGACCACACTTCTCCCTGCAAAAAAATTAGCTTAGGGGAAGACACAGGTTTGGTCATCATATCTGCTACCATCTCACTATCTGGTCTGTACTCTAAACTGATTATTTTGTTTTCTACTTTCTCTCTAACAAAGCTGAGTCTGATGTCCATGTGTTTGGCTTTAAAATGGTGTTTAGGATTGGCAGAAATAGCGATTGCTGCCTGATTATCACAAAATATTTTCTGCACACCACTCTTAAGGTGACCAAGCTCACCAAGCAAAGACTTGACCCACATCAATTCTTTTACAGCAGAGCAAGAGGCCATATACTCAGCCTCCATGGTGGACTGAGCAATAACCTTTTGCTGTTTGCTACTCCAACAGCAAGCCCCATCACCCACATATAATACATATCCAGAAGTACATCTCCTCATCGGAGCATCACCATAACTGGCATCACTCCAAGTAGTGATGTCAGTATTCTCCCCACCCAAATGCAACCATAGATCTCTAGTTCCTACCAAGTATCTAAGGACTCTCTTAGCTGCCTCCCAATCCTTCTTAGTGGGAGCATTTAGACTTCTACTCAGCACTCCTACAGCTGCAGCTAAATCCGGCCGGGTACAATTCATAAAATAGATTAGACTTCCCACTACTTGCCTGTAAGGAATAGTCTGCATGAACTTCTGTTCTTCAGGAGATAATTCCTCGTCTAAGACTATGACTCCTTCTTCCTCACTCCCCTCACTTCCCTTCTTCAATTCCATTGGAGTTGTGCAACTATTAGCTTTATCCATTTGAAATTTTTCAAGCATGTTTCCTATTGCTTCCTTTTGAGTCAATCTTATAATTTTTCTTTTTCGGTCTCTCTCTACTTGAATTCCCAAAATATATTTTGCTTCCCCCATATCCTTCATTTCAAATCTCCCCTTAAGATCGGTTTTCAGTTTATTAATTTTTTCCATTGATTTACTTAAAACAAGCAAATCATCAACATAAATTGCAATAAATATAAAACCTTCCTCATCTTCGAAAACATAGATTGAGTGATCTGAGCTGATCCGAATATATCCTAGACCGGTAAGAAACTCATCAAGCTTCTTATTCCACTGTCGGGGCGCCTGTTTCAAACCATAAAGAGATTTAATCAGCCGGCATACCTTACTCTCCTCTCCTTCTTCCACAAACCCTTCGGGTTGTCGCATGAAGATCTCCTCTTCTAATTCTCCATGCAAAAAGGTTGTTTTGATGTCCATCTGGTGCACTTCCATGTCTTCCGCCGCTGCTAAACTGAGAAGTATGCGGACCGAGGGAAATCTGACCACCGGGGCAAAGGTTTCCTCGTAGTCAATTCCTTCCTTTTGTGTAAATCCCTTTGCCACTAATCTGGCCTTGTAGCGCTCGATTGTGTTATCTGGGTTCAGTTTCATTTTGAAAACCCACTTACAACCGATTGGTTTTCGGTTAGGTGGACAGTCCACCAGCTCCCAAGTATCGGCTGCCATGATTGAAGCCATCTCCTCATTGATAGTTGTTTTCCCCGGGCTTTATAAATCTAAGGGGACCACCACTTTGGTGCCCTCGAAATCCTCCGAGTCTGAAATTGTAAATTGTTCCTTCCATGTGCTCAACTCCATGTTTAGCCTTGTCCACGTTGCCATACCCAGAAGAATTTCAAATTGCTTACCTTCCACCATGAGGAAGGGGAGCTGAATTTGTACGTATTGGCCTACGTCATCCGCAAATTCTATTTCCATTGCTTTAATGATGCCATACACTGGTTGGCTCCCACTATTGAATGTACTCAGACATATGTCACTTTCAGTGATTTTTGGCCTGAGTTCTTGGTGCATTTGCTGTACGACGGAAGGTGTGATGAGGTTAGGGAGAGCCCGATATCCACCACTGCATTTTGATACCAGCCATATCCATTAAGTTTAAAATTACCTGTCATGTTTAGAATAAGCGCCACCGACAGGGCCTTAAAATTGTAGGATCTAAAAGCAAAAGAGTTTCACTTAAAATAATTCATAAAACATAAATTATTACACAGCGGAAGCTCATAAAAGACAAGAGGAATATTTAGCCAAAAAGATTTTTTTGTTCTTGGCCGAAACCTCTATACAACATCTCTCTTCTCTCTTCTCTCTCTTCTCTATCCTCTTTAATTAATTTCTTACTCCAATATCAAATCCTCTATGATTCAATCATGTAAGATACAATTGATAGATTCGATTAACTCGATTCGATACTCTGCACATGTACACCGCTGCCTATATATACTCGCTACTCTGCACTAAGAGACAATAAGATAAGACAAACAGAACTTAGCGTAGCGACGAAGTCTGTCCCTAGCTGACTGTGCACTCTTCAAGGAAATTTCCACGAAAGAAGGCGCACACGCTTCTTCCTTCGAAACAACAAACTCTAAACGGTGACTTAACCACGTGTCGCTTCACGAACACACTTGCACGCAGAATGTAACACATACGCACGAAATAAATAAGTGACGCGAAACAAAATAGTATGTTTCGTTCGCGGACATCAAAAGTACCGTCCCGAAACGACGTCGTACTTTTGTATGATGACGAGACAGTTCGCGTCAAACAAATTCAAGTTGGAATGACGCTTCTCGAAATATCGCAAAAACAACAATATCTCAACAAAAATCTCTATCCGCCATAGAATTTTTGGTTCCGCCGACATGAAGACTGTCTTGGGTGGTTCCGGCAACATGACCCTTTCCCTCCTAATGTGAATATCTTCACCAAGTGCCTGAATGAGGATTTCTTTGGGCAAATTGTGAGAGGATGCTAGCGTTTTGACGTGAGTCAGGGCATAGGGCATCAAGTACCATACTAGCATAACTGTCATTTTGGAGGAAAGAGGGTGAGCTTTAGGCGATAAAATGGGTGAGTCTTTGTCTTCCGATTTCTCTTGTCCCCCCCCCCCTTGCTTCCTCCCTCCCTGCGTGAGAATTCCCTCTCAAAGGTGTAATTGGCGAATCAGTTGATGGTCTTTCAACGAAGTATCGGTCAAACTATTCCTGATCAGTTTTAGTGGTTAAAGCATCCTTTTTCGGTTGTGGTTTCTTTTAATCCTCAAAACCGGAAGGAAGTTTCTTTGGAGCTGGAGGATGTGGATGTGTCCGTTTAAGGCCCAACGCGACGTCACTATTTAGAAGGACATCTCGCGATGTGAATGATAAAAGACCGCGGGCTTTCCTACTGTGTTCTTTTGGCTCCATCAGCTGTTTATTCTTCCTTTGGGAGGACGTGGTAGAGCGAAGTTGCCTGCGAGTGTCCCCTTCTCCGACGTTCCAGGATTCGGACATAAAGGTCCGAGCGGGATGAGCCTTTTGGAGGCTTCATATCCCAACGAATGAGGTCATCATCATCTCCACCCGTCGTGGTTTGCTGTTCCAGCTCCGCTAGTTTTTGTATCAGTTCTTGTTTTTGTTTCTTCAATTTTTGAGCACGCATCATAGGCCGAGGTGTTCAGGCATTTGAACCCAAGCGGAGAGCAGCCAATTCTGTTGCCATGGTGGCCAATTGAGTACTTTGCTGCTGAATGATATGTTCCGACGTCAGTGTGCTGGGTCTCGGATCATCGAGAGATCAACGTCCCCAGGGATACAAAAGTTGCAATGGGAGAGGATTAACGGCGATTTCCCTTTCACTCGTTAAGAAAGCATATTGCATCATTTCTTTTGGGACCCCATTCTTTCAAAAACATTGCCCTTCTTTATGGCCGATGAATCCACAAGCCTCACATTTTGACCCCTCAGTGGTATTCTTCCCTATTAGCACATTAAAGATCTGAGCATCATCAAATTTAGGAAGTCTGGTTTGTCTTAACTAGGATTGAGACATCTTAGCGGTTTTGGAGAGCCGAGTGGGTTTATAAGTTCCTTTAGTGACCAGCGTGCGGTCCCCTCCTCCTTTTCCTTGTCGGCGTTCTTGCTGCTTCCGAGTTCTTTCTTCACGTTGTTTCTCAAACTCTTTTTCCTTGATAGCGAGTTCTAGGTTGAGCTTCATGGGCCATCGTTTCCATCGTGACCAGTTTGGTTCCAGTTCAGACAATTACACAGGTAAACATTTTCATCCGCACCCATTGAAGGTTCAAATCTGGCATCAACTTTTTGTATTACTTTGAGCTTCCACAAAGCTTGAAGTTCTGTTTATTCCTCTTCGTTAAGAGAGGGTTCCCTTGTGAAACTTGCGAAGTTGGATTGCGCTTTGCCGGTAACACCTTTTTCCCTCGCCTCGCTGTTTACAAAATGATCATATAGCTTCATAGCAGCAAATGAAATTTCTTGCGCTGTGGGATTCTTGTCGTGGATTGCCTAACTGTCACTCAAATTGTCTATAGCTGCCTGTCTTGTTGGCCCGAACGAATTCCGAACACCGACATAGTACTTCGTGGCCATGGCATTTCGTGGCCATGGCAGGTGTATCAATGGTGGACATTTTGGTTTTCTGACAAAGGCTCGAGACGCGGTTGAACAGCGTCTACGGAGTTTCATTTTTCAAACATCCGAATTCAGTGAACTCTTTGATTGCAGTTTCGTTCCCTTTTGTATAAAGGAGTCTCCAAACATCCAAAAGAGTGGTGCAAAGAGTTGGGTTGGCAACCATCCGGGTGGTTGCCTCGGCGGCCTGCACGGCATGCAGATGGTTTACATAGGCCCGAACTTAGACCTGCAATATCATATCCAGAGAGAAAGTGGCAGTTTCATATACATAGTGAAAGTGGCGGTGACCAGAACTGCGGCGGCGGCAGCCTGGTGGGCCGCTGCCCCAAGGGCTTCGGTGTCTAGAACCAGATCTAAGATTTTGATGCTACGAGCCATCAACGAGGGTTGATGCTCCATATAGTCGGCCAAAGCCCCTCCGGCTAGATAGTTGACCATCATAGGAAAAAAAGATGTCTCAAAATCGCGTGGGATGGCCCCTCCCCTGTATTTGTTAATTTTGGACAGCGTTAAGGATTTCCATAGCAGTTCGAAATTAGAAAAAGCACTTCCAGAATTGTCCCTTGTAAAGATCCGGATATCCCCATTCCCCTTTCTTCATCGATAGACATGGTGAACCGTGGAGAGGCCTGTCCGGTAGGGCTGACAAACTGAGCCGGTGAAATTTCTCCGGGATCTAAAATTTCGAGATCCAAACTGGTCCCTCCTCCAATAGGAAAGGCGGTAGCAACAGCAGTGGTTCCCCTTCCCCACTGAAAAAGGTCTTGCTCTTGAAAAAGATGTCTTCTCGTCTGCTCCTCTATATCTGAAGAGGCTCGTTCCTCTCTGAGAAATGTCTCCACCGATGTGATGTGTAGACGAGGTCTGTTCAAAGGAGGTCTTTGTGGAACGTCTGGTGGCGGAGAGGAGGACGACTAGGGGCTTTGAGGAAAAGGTGTTTGTCTCTTGGGCAGCATTTTGGAGGTCTCGAGAGGAGGAGTCCCTGATTTCGAAGATGGGGAACATATGTGAGGAGGTGAGTAGGCGGGGACATCGTGTTTGTACGGTAAGACAGGCGGGTTCGGTGACCCACGAACTGCTACACCGAGAGATAGGGATGGCAAAAGAGAGGAGGCGTGAAGTGGTGATGGTGGAGTAGTGGATAGTCCGAGGGAAATGAGTAGTCTCCGGAGGGATGGCAAAAGAGAGGAGGCGTGAAGTGGTGATGGTGGAGGAGTGGGTAGCCCGAGGGAAATGTGTAGTCTTCGGTCAGGTTGCAGTTGCACCACGGCCTATACAGTGGAAGATCTCGCCATAGAGATAAAGGTAGGACGCTCAGTGAAAGCGGCTGCCAAATTGCCCTGTAGATTTGCACCCAACCTCTTTCTGTTAGGCCCTATTGTTTCCTCCCCTTCTCGCTGAAGAGTAGATTCCGGTCTAGGTCCTAGTGAAGCCTTTGGAGCTTGCGTTGCAGAGGGAGTTGCTTCCCCCTGAAGTTGTCCTCTAGCAGAGGGACTGGTCTTATAAGGAGGAGCTACCTGTCCACTAAGGATCCCTCCTGATCTCCGTCTAGCCTCCCAAATGAGGAGCAATTCTTGTTCCAGGGCCTTTTTCCTTTCCTCTTCAACAACCTCCTAGTCTTTGTTGACGTGTCCGACCCTCGCCATAGCGTTACTCTGCGACCGTAGAATATCAGCCAATTTGTGGGTGCTTCTCACAACGCCCAAGAGATCTGCAATCCTCAAAACGGATACCTTGGGGTCTGTGGGTCTCGAACGCCACAACCTTTCGGAAAGTCGAACAACCGTTACTGATGATGACAAGGAGCTCAGAGAGACTGAGGCGGAAGGGAAGAACGGTTTCTCTTTAGGTCGGGGAGCAAACCTACCTTTGCTTTCTCGATGGTCAAACCGGTGCACTCTCTTGCACTCTGGTAACCCCCGCTTGCTAGTTCCTTCCTCGGCCCGGGGCCAAAGAGGTCGCCCTGCCCCTTGACTGTTTACTGGTTGCAGTGTCATGAGATTGAGTGGGCTGCAGGTGTGAATTTGATGGCATCCCCTGTTGCTCTCGGACGGAGGTTGAAAAGCCATTCTCTAATGAACTGCTCAATACTTCCACTACACCTCCCACTGGGCGTACGATCCTGGCTCGGTCTGTCCTGTGAAATTTTGTGTCCTCCATTGGATCACAAAATATAAAAAGCCTCTAGATAATTTTTCACTAGCCCACTTCAAGCCACAACCACTGCTGCCCAAGAAGGAAAACTGACAGTTTGACTGCACCTTGTGCAGCCTAGACTCCCTTGAGTGCGTAGCAAAAAGAATCACTAAAAACGGCCAACCAGCCGATAAGTTATGAGCCGACAAAAATGCCAATTTTATAAAAAGCTCTCTTAGAGAGAGGTGACTACCTACCAGATTTTCCTAAGTCCCAAACCCTTCTCACAACCCCTATCTACTGAAGTACGAACTAATCACATGACTGTAAAGTACAGATCGGTACTAAAGCCGATGTCCTTTCTACAGGGCCTGTGTACGACAAGGCCACTGAGTGGACTCGTTTCACTTTTCCACTAGTCCGTATGTTCCTCGGAATTCCCTCGACCGAATGTCATCCTTCCACGTGGCACCAGGTCATGCCACGTCATAAACGCCAAAGTGATCATTTTGCGATCTTGGTAGTGATATATGCAGTCGGATTAAATCGGACATTAAATGTTGGCCGTCGAAACAAATGTCCGATTCATTTGTTTCGTACGAAATGACGTCCGCACTAAAACTTTAACTACTTCTATGTTCCTTTGTTTACAACTCAGCTAATCGATTTACAATACCAAGTATAACTTTAAATACGATTCAAACCCTATGTAACTTAACGGACTTTTATGACAGACGGGTTAGAGCAAGCGGCTACGTTGTGCTCTACCGGTCGGAGGTTCGAGTCCTGCCTGACTCAACCTTTTGTTGAGAATGATATTAGTCACTCTTTAGTCGTGCCTGCTGAACTAAGGTAGGCATGGCTCAAGGCAGCCATAGCTCAACCACTCTGTCTATCTTTCAGTGACTACAACAAGTATGGTGGCTAGAGAGAGGAGGTGGAGGCAGGTTGTCCGCCCTTTTCTTTTCCTTTTATGCTAACATATTTATACATAGAAAATACTATAGAAATCTATTGATTTCAACACTCCCCTTATTTTCTAGTCTAATTATAACTTCTATTTCAGTCCACATTTTTTCTGCAATATTTTAATTTGGGATAGGGCTCTAGTTTTGTTATCATATCAGCCACCATATCCTCATCGGATCCATATACAAGATTCACAATCTTATTCTCAACTTTTTCCCTCACAAAACTCAATCTTATGTCTATATTTTTAGCTTGGAAATGATGTTTTGGATTAGCTGCAATTGCAATGGCAGCTTGATTATCACAAAACACTTCATGCACTCCCTCCTTCTAATACCCCAATTCTTACAATAAGGATTTGGCCCACATTAACTCTTTCACAGCAGAACAAGAGGCCATGTACTCAACCTCCATAGAAGACAGAGCAACCACCCTTTTATTGTTTGCTGCTCCAACAACAAGCACTTTCCCCCACATACAACATATATCCAAAAGTGCATCTTCTCATTGGTGCATCCCCATAACTAGCATCACTCCAAGTAGTGATATCAATGTGCTTCCCTCTCGAATGCAACCATAACTCTCTGGTTCCTACCAAATATCTCATGACTCTCTTGACTGCCTCCCATTATTTATTTCTAGGATCTTTAAGACTCTTACCGAGGACTCCTATGGCTGCCGCTATGTCCGGCCTTGTAGAGTTCATAAAGTAGATTAAACTTCCTAAGATCTGTCTATAAGGAATAGACCTCATAAACTCTTCTCCTCTGGACTCATCTGATCATCTAAGATCATCATTCTTCCTACACTCCCATCACTTACTTTCTTCAAGTCCATGGGAGTGGTACAACTGTTTGCCTTTTCCATTTGAAATTTCTCTAGCATATTACCTATTCTTTATTTCTGAGTTAGTTTGATAATCCTCTTCCCCTTATCTCTCTCCATTTAGATCCCCAAAATATATCTTGCATCCCCTAAATCCTTTATATCAAATTTGCTTCTAAGATCTTTCTTTAACTTATCAATTTTTTCCAAATATTTACTCAACACAAGCAGATCATCCATATAAATTGCAATAAAATTGACACCATTCTCATCTTCAAACATATAGATAGAATGGTCAGAGCTGATCCGGATATATCCCAGACCGGTGAGAAACTCATCTAGTTTTTTATTCTATGTCGGGGAGCCTGCTTCAGTCTATATAAGGACTTTATGAGCTTGTTGACTTTGCTCTCTTCTCCTTCTTCCACGAACCCCTCCGGTTGCCTCATGAAAATTTCTTCCTCTAACTCACCAGTAAGAAAAGCAGTTTTAATGTCCATCTGGTGTATTTCCATGTCTTGCGCTGCTTCCAAACTGAGGAAAATCCTTACTGATGGGAATCGAAGAACTGGAGCAAAGGTCTCCTCATAGTCATTCCCCTCTTTTTGGGTGAACCCTTTCGCTACCAATTGAGCCTTATATCTCTCTATGGTATTATCTGGGTTCATTTTAATTTAAATACCCATTTACACCCAATAATTTTTTTTTTGGAGGATAATCCGCTTGTTCCCAAGTATTTGCTTCCATGATAGAGGCCATCTCATCATTTATGGCTCTAATCCATCTTACTTTCTCCGGATCATTCACTGCCTCCGAGTAAGACTGAGGCTCATCTGGGTGAGATAGCTTAGTTACCTTATGAGCGGCCTATTTTTCCTGTATCCTTTTGCTGCTCCTTCTCCCTCCCTTAAAACTCGAAGCTGGAAAGGATGGAAGTCTTGGATTTCTCCTCGCTGTCTCATCGGCTCCACTGTACATAAAAGCCGGTTATGGTCCCACTTCTTCTATCTCCTCGAAGTCTATAAGGGTATGTGAGATTTTCGTTGAGTCTCCTGTATCTCGGATCTCCCCTGAATATGCAATTATGGTTTCACTTATGTTTTTTTCAGAATTGACCGAGTTCTCCTCACTTTCGGACTCAAGTCTGATTCTTATCTTCTTTGTATATTTGATGGGGTCAAATGACTTCCCTTCATCCATGACAACTAGGTGTTTGACCACAATGATATATTTCTTTGCTAAGTCATAGACTCTATATCCATCAACATCCTCATCATATCCCACAAAGTATACAGGTTTTCCCTTAGCATCTAGTTTCCAGTTTTTCCTATCCGTGTCAAGCTCGTAAACTTGGCTACCGAACACTTTAAGGTGTGAGATATCTGGTTTCCTTCCCACCCATCTCTCATAAGGTGTCACTCCCTTAACAGCTGAGGTAAAGACTCTATTCTTAATGTAGTTGGCACAGCTCATTGCTTCTGCCCAAAATATCTTTGTTATTTCCTTGTCTGCCAACATACTGCATGAACTATCTCCTAGTGTTTGATTCAATTTCTAAGCTACCCCATTTTGTTCCGGGTTATATGGTACAATTTCTGGTGTTGCACTCCCTCATCTCTCAATTATTCCTCAAACTGGTTAGAGGTATATTCCCCCCCATTATCACTCCTTATCCTCTTAATGGGGGTTTCATGCAACTTTTTACTTCAGGCTTTATATTCTTTGAAGTAAGTTGATGCTTTAGACTTTGTTTTTAGAAAGTAGACTCTAGAGTATCTAGACCAATAATCGGTTATTGTAATCATGAACCTCTTTCCTCCAACCGAAGGTACTTTTGCAAGTCCCCAAATATTTGTGTGGACCAAATCTAATTTTTTCTTACCTCTATATGTGGCGGCTTTGGGAAAGGGAAGTCTGTGAGCCTTACCTTGAGCACAACCACTACAATCATCCATCATTTCATTATCCCCAAACTGAATGCCTTCTACTACCCCAAGTTTTCTCATTTCCCTCAACCTATCAAAATGCACATGCCCCAACCGCTTATGCCAAATCATCAACTTAGGAACACCAACATAGTAAGTATTATTCTTTTCATTACGCAGGTTAAACTTTAACATTCCTAAGCTACCCTTTTCTGCCGTGAAGTAAACTTCATCCCCATACTTAGTTGTAAAGTCTCCCTTTCTAGTGAAGGTATCAAACTCTTTGTCATCTAACGCAGACGTAAAGAGAAGATTTTTACTCAGCCAAGGAATGTAGAGTACATCTGAGAATGTAAGTATAGAAGTCTTACCCTCCACTAAGAATTTCAGATCTACTGATCCCACTAGATCCGTAGTAACCACTCTCCCATCCCCATACTCTATCTCTACAGTATGGATCTTTCTTAGCTTAGTGAAAAGTTCGTTATCACGTCACATATGTATGGATGCACCTGAGTCGATGATCCATCTTTCCTGTGGAGCTTCCCGAATTGCTAAATGGCACATTTCTCTCTCTGAGGGATCTCATTCTCCTCCAGTCTCTTGTCAATAAGAAGCTCCCCATCTTTCTCAGAACACTCATCCTCGGTTTCTCCTGTTACTTTTGTAACCACAAATGCCTTTTTTTTCCCTTCAAAAGAACCCCCTCCACCGTTGTCTTGGAGCCTCAGCCCTGACAGCTTGATAGAATATGCGATGAAGTGTCCCTACTTTTTGCAAAAATGACAAAGACCCTTTGGGGGCCTCGGTCCTCCAAAATGATATATTCCCCCTTTGGACGGTTTCTTCAGGTCCTTCCCCTATCGGTCCCTTCCTGCTGCTAGAGCTTGAATGCTTTTTCCTCCTCTTCTAATCTCTATTGTGTTTTCTTGCACAAGTATTATCTTGACCACAATGTTCCATTTCTATGAATTATCAGGCATTTCTTCAACTCGGTACACTATGTTCTCGTACTCATTTGGTAACTTCATGATAAGGGTGTTAACTTTCATTTTCATTGTACGTGTCCACCCGACACTTTCCATCTCCATATACAAACAAGAAAGATCATTACAGTAATCTAACATCTTTCCTCCTTTGTAAGTGTAACTCACTAGCTTTTGCTCAGCCAACTGGAGCTCCTGAATAATTGGAGCTCTATAAATCTCCACCAAACTCACCCAAAACTCCTCGGCCTTGTAAATGTGAAGATGAGGGGTGGCCAAAGCTTGAGTGAGGTGCCTCATAATGAAGTTATTCGCAACCATGTTTTTATCCTCCCACATTTGAGCATCGTTCTCCGCGGTCTTCACGATCGCCGCTCTCGGTACTGTGGCACTACGAGTGATGGGTGTCGCCTCCCCTTTCCCCTTTTCTGACACATTGCTGTCCCCATCATTTGCCTCCTCCGCCGAGGCAGACGTTGCTGCCAAGAACGTTACTCCTCTAAATCTTGGTGGAGTTCTCGAAGGTGGACGTTTGAATTGTCCACTGATGATACCCCATTATCGTTTTTCGCACAAAGCTCCTATCATCATGGCTTCCCAATAGATGAACCCAGATCCATTAAAGGTGGGCACACTAGAGGGTGGGCCCATAACCTGCAAGTCTTTGTCCTCCATTGGACTACAGAATACAAGAAGCCTCTTGATAGTACATAACTTATCCACTTCGAGCCACAACCACTGATGGCGAAGAAGGCAATCTAATAATTTGACTGCACCCGCGTGCAGCTTGGACTCCCTTCGCGCGCGCACGCGCACGCGCGCGCACACTCACAACTCCTATCTATTGAAATAAGAACCAATCAGATGTTTGTAGGGTACACAAAAAGTACTATGGCCGATGTAATTTTTGTACGACCTATGTACGGCAACGCCATTGAGTGGACGCGTGCCAATTTTAACTTGTCTTTATGTTTGCCGAAATTCATGCGACCAAATGTCATCCCTCCGCGTGGCGCCACGTCATGCTACGTCTATAAACGCCAAAGTGACCATTCCGTGACGTTGGCAGTGATATACGCCGTCGGATTAAATTCCACATTAAATGTCCAACGTCAAAACAAATGTCTGATTCATTTGTTTTCGTGCGAGATCATGTTCCCACTATATAACATTGGATCTAAGTTCCTCTGTTTATCACCCCGTTAACTGGAATCATGGTTTCAACATTGTTTATATAGTAATCAAACCTAATGTATCCTAACGGACTTCTACGACAGACTGGTTACATCGAACGACTATGCCGCGCTCTGCTGGTCAGAGGTTCGAGTCTTGCCCAACTCAACCTTTTGTTGAGAGTGACATAAGTCACTATTTAGCCCTGCCTGCTTAAGCTAGGACAACCATGGCTCAGCCACCCTCTCTATCCCTCAGTGACTTCGACAAGTATGGTTGGGTAGAGAGAGGAGGTGGAGGTAGGCTGTCACCTCATCGAAGCATCACCATAATTGGCATAACTCCAAGTAAAGATGTCAGTATTCTCCCCACCCAAATGAAACCATAGATCCATAGTTCCTATCAAATATCTAAGAACTCTCTTAGCTGCCTCCCTATCCCTCTTAGTGGGGGCATTTAGATTTCTACTCAGTACTCCTACAGCTGCAGCTAAATCTGGCCGGGTACAATTCATAAAATAGATTAGGCTTCCCACTACTTGCTTGTAAGGAATAGTCTGCATGATATTTTGTTCTTTAGGACTTAATTACTCGTCTAAGACTATGACTCCTTCTTCCTCACTCCCCTCACTTCCCTTCTTTAACTCTATTGGAGTTGTACAACTATTAGCTTTATCCATTTGAAATTTTTCCAACATGTTCCCAATTGCTTCCTTTTGAGTCAGTCTTATAATCTTTCTTTCTTGGTCTCTTTCTACTTGAATTCCCAAAATATATTTTGCCTCCCCCATATTTTTCATTTCAAATCTCCTCTTAAGATCGGTTTTCAATTTTTTTTTTTTTTTCTTTTGATTTACTTAAAACAAGCAAATCATCAACATAAATTGCAATAAACATAACACCTTCCTCATCTTCAAAAACATAGATTGAGTGATCAAAGCTGATCCTGATATATCCCTGACCGGTAAGAAACTCATCAAGCTTCTTATTCCATTGTCGAGGTGCCTATTCCAAACCATAAAGGGATTTGATCAGCCGGGAAACCTTACTCTCCTCTCTTTCCTCCACAAATCCTTCGGGTTGTCGCATGATGATATCCTCTTCCAATTCTTCGTGCAAAAAGACTGTCTTGATGTACATCTGGTGCACCTCCATGTCTTCTGTTGCTGCCCGACTGAGAAGCATGCGAACGGAGGGAAATCTAACGACAAAGGCAAAGGTTTCCTCGTAGTCGATTTTTTCTTTGTGTGTAAATCCTTTTGCCACTAATCCGGCTTTATAACGCTCAACTATCTTATCCGGATGCAATTTTAATTTGAAACCAACTTACAACCGATTGGTTTTCCGTTAGGTGGACAATCCTCTAGCTCCTAACTATTGGCTGCCATAATTGAGGCCATCTGTTCATTGATGGCTGTCTTCCACCGGTTTCTTTCTAGACAAGTCATCGCCTCTTCATAAGTCTGAGGTTCATCTTGATGAGATAGTTTTGTTACCTTGTTATTAACCTGTTTTTTTTGCAATCTTTTGCTACTTCTCTTTCCCCCCTCAAAATCTGAGGCCGTATAGATGGTTCTCGTGGATTCTTTCGAACAATCTCGACTTCTCCCATGTCCGGTTATTCCGAATCAATTTCCACCACGTCTTCCGCTTCGGGTAGAGTTGTCACTAGAGTTTCTGCAACCGAGTCTTTTTCGGTCTGATTTGTACCTGTAAGAATGTCATCTTCTCTAAAACCTGGATAGTAAAAAAGCTCAAAGTCATCAGAATTTTCTGACTCAAATCTGATTTTTACTGACTTTGTATACTTGAAAGGATCTACAAACTTTCCTTCATCCATAACTACTAGATGCTTAACTAAGAATATATCTTCCCTTTTTAGATCATAAACTCTATGTCCTTTAACATCCTCATCATATCCTAACAAGTATCCCGGTTTTCTTTTAGGATCTAGCGTCTAATTAGACCGATCTGTATCTAGACTGAATACTTGACTGCCGAAAACCTTTAAGTGAGATATGTCTGGTTTTCGGCCTGTCAATCTCTCATAAGGTGTTTGATCTTTTATAGATGAAGTTAGAACTCTATTTTTGAGGTTATTAGCACAGTTCATTGCTTCTGCCCAAAACCTTTTTTGCAATTCTGTGTCCTCCATTGGACTACAGAATACATGAAGCCTCTAGATAGTGTTTAACTAACCCACTTTAAGCCACGACCACTTCTGCCCAAGAAGACAAACTGACAATTTGACTACACCCCTATGCAGCCTGGACTCCCCTGAGTCCGTAGCAAAAAGAATCACTGAAAACGACCAACCAGCCGATAAGTTATAAGGTGGCAAAGATGCCAATTTATACAAACTCTCAAAGAGAGAGGACTATCTACCTAAATTTTCCTAAGTCCTAGTTTTTCCTAATTCCCTCTCATAGCTCCTATCTACTGCCTGTACGAACCAATCACAAAACTGTATAGTACTAGAATGTACTACTGCCGATGTACTTTCTGTACGGCCTCTGTACGACAAGGCCATTAAGTGGACGCGTGTCCACTTTCCACTTGGCCGTACGTTCCTCGGAATTCCCGCGACCGAATGATGTCTTCCCACGTGGCGCCAGGTCATGCCACGTCACTAAATGCCAAAATGACCATTCCGGGATTTCGGCGATGATGTGTGCCGTTAGATTTGTCGCGAAATTCAATCTCGGCCGTAATAAATACTTGCGCGATATTTGTTTCGCTGTCGAAACAAGATGCGCGATATCCATTTCAAACTAGTACTGTACTTCATATTTTATAGAACTGTATCTATGCATGGCGTTAAGAGTTTCAGTTAAATGAATCTAGTACATTACAATAGTTTAAATAGTAATGAAACCCTATATCTCCTAACAGACTTCTACGACAGACTGGTTAGAGCTAACGCCTACGTCGCGCTCTGCCGGTCGGGGGTTTGAGTCCTGTCGGACTCAACCTTTTGTTGAGAGTGGCTTAAGCCACTCTTTAGTCCTTCCTATGGAGTTAAGGCAGCCATGGCTCCATTGCTCTCTCTCTCTCTCTGCTTCAGTGACTACAACAAGTATGGGGGCGAGAGAGAGAGAAGAGATAGAGGCAGGCTGCCTACATTTTCTTTTCATGTTTTCTAATAAATTTTGACCTAGAAAATATACTAAAAACCACTTATTTCAACATTTTTCCTATCTTTTTATTTGACAACATATTTCTAGCACTATCACTTAGTGTTCTATTTAACCTTTCAGCTACCCTATTCTGTTATGAGTTTTTTGGGACTGTCTTTTGGTGTTGGACTCCATCTTCCCTCAGAAAATCTTCAAGCTGGTTAGAGGTATACTCTCCACCATTATCACTCCCTACTCTCTTAATTGAGGTTTCATGGAGTTTTTCACTCCATGCTTTATATTCTCTAAAACATTCATGAGCCTCTGACTTATTTTTCAAAAAATACACCTTGGAATACCGAGACCAATCATAAGTGATAGTCATCATAAATCTCTTCCCCTTGTGTGATGGCACTCTGGCTGGTCCCCAAATATCTGTGTGTACTAAATCTAGAATTTTTTCTCCCGTATAGGTGGCTATTTTGCGAAATGGTAATGTGTGTGCTTTACTTTGAGAACTTCCACTACAATCACTTAGATTCTCACTCTCACCGAATTGAATCCCTTCCACCACTCCCATGTTTTTCATCTCTCTTAACATATCTAGATTCACATGCCCAAGCATCTTGTGCCACATCATTATATCATGAACACGAAAATAATAAAGTTTCTTCTTTTCATTGCTTAAAATCAGCCTAAACATCCCTTGGCTACCTTTTTCAGCAGTGAAATAAAATTCCTCCTCAAAACTAGCAGTAAAGACTCCTTTCCTAGTGGTAGTATCGAAACCCTTATCATCTAATATAGACGTAGAGATGTGGTTTTTGTTCATCTCCGGAATTCCAATACATCGAAGAATGTAACTATGGATGCTTTTCCTTTTACTAACACTTTTAGATCCACTGATCCTACAAGAGTAGTACTGACTATTGTCCCATTTTTGTACTCTATCTCTACGGTGGGAATCTTTCTTATCTTAGTGAACAGGTTTTTAATCTTACTCATGTGCAGGAAGGCACTTAAATCTACGATCCAACCTGCTTCAACTTTCAATCCACCGAAAGCACATTTCTGCTTTCGTGGAATTTCTACCTCGTTTGTCGCTTCCAACTCCTCATCCAATTGGAGCTCATCGTCATTGTCTTCGAATTTCATCTCATGTACCTAAGTCACAAGAGCCTTTTTTTTCCCTCTCAGGGTTCCACGTGCCTGCCCCTCCTTTAATTGAAGCTCAATTAGCTTAGTGCACATTGCCATATAGTGCCCTGGTTTCTTACAGAAAAGACATAAACCTTTCGGAGCCCTTAGTCGAACTCGTTGGTCTGATTGTTTTGGTCCCCCCCTCTGTAGTTTTCGACTGGTCTACCTAAATCCTTGTTCCTCCAATCTGTCCTAGCTGCCAAGGCTTGCCCACTCTTTCCTCCCGTTCGGATCTCAATCATATTCTCCCCAACGAGAATCATTCCTACCAGTGAGTTCCATATCCATCTTGAGTCCGACAAGTCTTGCACACTGTTGACTATGTTCTCGAACTCATCGTGTTAATTCATTAGTAAATAGTTAACCTTTTCCTTTTCACTAAATTCTTTTCCTACACTCTCTAACTCCATGAAAAGTGTAGCATACTCATTGCAAAAATCCAACATCTTCCCCCCTTTGTATACATATTTTTTTTACTTTCTCATCACCCAACTATTGTTGCTGAATCGTACCACTTTAGTACATCTCCATGAGAGCCATTTAAAGATCGGATGCCCTTTCTACCTGCAAATGAGGACATGCAAGCCCTTGAGTAAGATGGTGGAGAATGAAGTGCTTTGCTGCCATATTGTTGATGTCCTAGGTATCAGTATCATTCTCCTTGTTCCTCGGAATAGGTGACATGAATGCCGTACTAGTTGCTATTGGTGTGGTCGTCTCCTTCTGTGTCCCTTTGTCCACCACCTCCCTTTGTCTGTCTCCTCTTTTTAAGAGGATATACTTTCCTTCTGAATGTGCTTCCTCCAAACCTTGGAGGGATTCCAAGACTTAATGGACGCCCCACTCGGCCACTCACTATCCCCCAAAACCTTTTCTCGCGTAGAGCTCCTGTCATCATACTTTCCCAGTATATGAAGCCAGTTCCATTAAAGATGGGTACCCTAGAGGGTGGGCCCATAACCTGCAACTCTGAGACCTCCATAGGTCATCAGAATTGACAGCTTGCAAGAAACCTTTAAGATAACCCTGAGCCTTTTGTGTTTCAACAAGAATAACTACCACCCTCGTAGACAAAAACCCTGACCACCTCCACCCTTGTGAAGGTAAGACTTCTTGAGTCGATAGCAAAAATAATCTCTGAATTTGCTTCGTTGAGCAGTTAGTTATGGAGAGTCAAAGTTGACCTATTTATACAGAAGATCTCTGGGAGAGAGGGTCCTATCTAACAAATTTTTATAAGTCGTATCTCTCTCTAAAACTCTATCTACTGATATATGGCACCAATTATACTGCACTTCTATACACAAAAGTACTGCTGCCGGTGTACTTTATGTAAAGATATTGTACGACATGGCCTAAATGTCGACACTTGTTATATCCCGATTCGCTTCTTTAATCCCTTGAGATGCCGCGATCCAATGTCATTTTGCCACGTGTCATCCGATGTGGCGATGACCAAAAACCGCCGAAATCCTCTTTCGCGATAGCGACATTCATTCAGGCCGTCTGATTAAATGTAGATTTAATCGTAGCCGTAATAAATACTTGCGCGGTATTTGTTTCGCTATCGAAACAAATGCGCGGAACTTGTTTATTGTCCGTACCTTAATCCGTACTTTTACATAACCGAACCTATGTATCTTGTAAATAGTTTGCGTTAAATGAATTTGTCAACGTATAAATATTTATTTAATTATCAAACATTATATGATCTAACACTAGTCATAGACTAAATGGATAGAGCTACAGGCTATCGGCAGCTCAAACGGCCGGTAGATAACTAGATCAAATCCTGGGTCAGACAGCATTACTTTTAGTAAATCAACTAATTTACTACCGTAAATCAACTAATTTACTACCGTAAATCAACTAATATACTATTTGTAAATCTGAAGATAGCATATGTAGCCATGGCTCTAGCTTCCTGTTCGACTTTCAATGACTGCAACAAGTGTGGGAGTTGGAGAGAGAAGTTAGAGGCAGACTGCCTTGGCTTCTTTTCTGCATTTTATTATAGACCTAGAAAATACTAAAAGAACCATCAATTTCTACAATTATGACATAGACTCCCCCTTGATATCCGTGATCTAAACTTACCGCCGTCACTTTTTCCGTTGTGCAGACTATATACACTAACTCGGGTCCTTTTAGCGTGGACCTGGCCTTGTCCATGGATAATGTAGAAATTAATGGTCTTTTAAAGTATTTTCTAGGTCTAAATAGAAATAAGAAAGAAGCCGAGGCAGTCTACCTCTAACTTCTCTCTCCAACTCTCAAACTTGTCGCAGTCACTGAGAAATTGGAGAGGGAGCTAGAGCCATGCCTACCTACGCTATCCAAAGGTTTACGCGAAATATATATTAGTTAGGAATTTATTTACTAAAAGGTATGTGCCACCCACATGATTTGATCCTGGTACCTACCGGCCAGCAGACTGCCGGTGGCTGGTAGCCTTAGCCGTTAAATCTAGCATCAATGTTACTTATTATAGATGGTAGCAGATATGATGACCAAATCTGTGCCTTCCCCTAAGCTAATTTTTTGTAGGGAAAATTGTGGTCTGAAATTAAAGATTGACTAGAAAATAAGGGGAGTGTAGAAATTAATGGTCTTTTAAAGTATTTTCTAGGTCTGAATAGAAATAAGAAAGAAGCCGAGGCAGTCTACCTCTAACTTCTCTCTCCAACTCTCAAACTTGTCGCCGTCACTGAGAAATTGGAGAGGGAGCTAAAGCCATGGCTACCTAGGCTATCCAGAGGTTTACCGGAAAATATATTTTAGTTAGGGGTTTAATTTACTAAAAGATATTTGCCGGCCACAAGATTTGATCCTGGTAACTACCGGCCGGCAGACAGCCGGTAGCCGGTAGCCTTAGCCGTTAAGTCTATATGTAGTATTACGTATTATAGGGTTTGATAATTATTTAAACATTTATACGTAGAAAAGTTCATTTAACTATAACTGATTACGGGAGACATATATCCAGTAAATGTAAAAGTACGAATTTCGGTACGGATAAAAAACCAATACCGCGCATTTATTTCTTTAGTGAAACGAATACCGCGCATGTATTTATTTCGGCTACGATTAAATGTGAATTTAATCGGACGGCCGGAATTAACACCGAGATCGCGGAAGAGGATTTCGGCGGTTTGTGGTCATCGCCACATCGGATGACATGTGGCGAATGACATTGGATCGCGGCATCTCCGAGGATTAAAGGAGCGAATCCGGACATACCACGTGTCGACATTTAGGCCATGTCGTACAATGGCCGTACATAAAGTACACCGGCAGCTGTACTTTTGTGTACGAAACTGAAATCTGATTGGCTCCGTACATCGGTAGATAGAGTCTGTGAGAGAGATAGGACTTAGAAAAATTAGAAGATAGGACCCTCTCTCCCAGAGAGCTTTTGTACAAAAGGTCAACTTTGACCCTCCATAACTTACTGCTCAGGGGAGCAAATTCAGAGATTCTTTTTGCTATCAACTCACGGGAGTCTTGTCTTCACAGGGGTGAAGTTGGTCAGAGTTTTTGTCTGCCAGGGTGGCATTTATTTTTGCTGAAACACAAAGGGGTCAGGGTTATCCTACAGGCTTATTGGAAGCTGTCCACTCTGAGGACTTATAGAGGTCTCAGAGTTTCAAACATGTTCTCACATGTTCAAACGTCGACCATGTGACCACAGGCTATGCGGCTACACCATGGGAAAATTTGTAACCAAATTAGGGTGAAGTTCCATCATACGTTTCTGTAATTGTACGGCAAACTCTACAGACCGGGTCGATTGAGTCGATGTTCCATCACGTAGAGTCTGTAAGTCACGTGTTCTAAATTGAGGATCCGATATTTAATATCTTTCAATTTTTTAGCACCGACAAACTTATTTTCAAATCTTGACTTGCGTACCATGTACTTATGTACGAAATAATAATACGACAAAACTTGTATACTTTTTGCAGACGTCAGTCTGTACGCCAGCTCATTTTTTAGGGTTTCAGTTTTGGAACATAATGAAAGTCCTTTGGGAAAAATAGTGTGACGAACAATACTTGCCTAAAATAGCGTGATGAGAGAATGTTACGAAATTTCGTTTTTATTTTCGGTTGTATTTTGGAAAGCGCGTGTCATATGCAAATCTTAAGATTTTTCGTTGGTTTTCAATCATGACACGTAGCTTAATCGTCCAATGTGTCACGACATTTTTTTTTTTGTATATGCCAACCCACTTTCTCGAGGTGGGTTGACAGTTACAAAAAAAAATGAAGCGAACTCTTCGCAGATGAACATCCGATGGCCAGTATTACCTCCAAGACCTTCGGAGAGTACCGACAAGATTTTCTGTAATGTTATTTTTCATATAAAAACAAAATAGACAGTACGATTTGGTACGGAGGGTCGCGGATTTTTGTAAACTACGCCACTTTTTGCCTGAACGTCACCCTTAGAGTAATGCAAGCTAATTTTTTCTTGGCGAAAAGCCATGAACCTAAATTAGAGTTAATAACACTGATTATATTGTAACTAATTATTCTAAACGCTAATAGCGATTCATGGTGTATATACTGAACCTTGCGATTTTCGGCTCCCGTAAGGCTGGTGAGAGCGGTGAGAGGAGGTGGTGCACGCGTCCACGTCGCCCCCTTTTCATTTCGTCTAGCGACACGCCGCGCCACGCGGCCTTTTTTCCAACCGCCCGTCTGTAAAAGTGACGGACAACAAAAACCGAAACATTTTACATTCTTGCGTACTGTTTTTCCTAATTCGCGAACCCTTATTTATTTTTCAACTGTACTTCAAACGGTTATAACGAAACATAAACATTTTTTCATTAAGTCTTTCCATCTATCGTATATCACTCTCGTATATCAACCTAAAAACGGTTTATTCAATCTACTCTTTCCTTCACACGTGCAGCCCCATTTATTTTACTAGTCTTTTTTTCATTTTATACTCTCTACTGCCCTTTTTCTTTTTTTCTCTTGTCGTTATCATCGCGATTTCTAACTTGGTGGTGTTTCCTTCGGTGGTGCGTGGCCACTTTACACATTTTGTCTCCACCTAATTTTTGTGGTTCTCTCTCTCTCTCTCTCTCTCTCTCTCTCTCTCTCTCTCTCTCTCTCTCTCCCCCCAACAAGCACACAAAAATTTTAAAAACAAAATAAAAGCATGTTTCAAACCTATATTTACAATAATAACACTTTGTGCGTTTGTTTTTTTGTCTTTTATGTCATAGTTGTCAATCATTGTGTTCAATGGAAGACCTTCTAAGTAGGGCCCAAACAAGTGCGGTGGGATTAAAACGTTTTGTACATCTACAGGGTTAAGGAACCAATGCAAGTAGTTCCAAGCCTAAAAAGAGAAAAGAACGGCCACAGGTTGATGTTGAAATTGATGTCTTGGAAACGGAAGATGAAGATAATGCGAGACCAAGTAGGCGCACTGGAAATAGTAGGGTGGAACCAGACTCTTTTTTTTCGAACATGGAAGAATTTAGACGACACGAGGTTGCTAGTCAATGAAGAAACCTTCACACACTAGAAGCGACGCATGCGACAATGGAGGGTAATGGGAAAACATGTCCTCATGTTTTAAATATTTTTGTGGGATTTTTAACAAATTTAATAAATCTTCTATCGCACGAATCTTTCGTGATTAAATTGATTTGTATTTTTTTTTGTTTGATTTAAAATGATTGGAAGTTGTTTTCGTTGATGTGATTTAATGTACACAAATGGTAGGCCAAGCAAAAAGATATATTTCACAACAAAAGAACGCCTTTCTTAAATACATCCGGAAAATCTGAGGGGGTAGTTTGGGAGATAATGGGCCAAACTTGGAAGAACCTTGGTGCGAAATCATATTAATTCAGCAAGTGTCGGTGGATGCTTTTTATGCGGCCAATGCCAAACATGTACGTTAGGTCATGGTTTTTTTTTTACAACAACCAACCATTGAGTTGTGAACATGTTGAGAAAGAAAATGAGTGATATGGAAATTTGCAGAAGGAGGTGGAGAGAGGGAGGAAAACAATAGGGGTTACAGTTTTGTGCAAGAATAAAAGTTAACATTACGTCATGTATGTGTGCATTTTGTTTGTTGTCTGTTTTCTTGCAAAAAAAGGGTTTGTTACAAGCAATGTTGAAAGCACTTAAGTTTTTTCAAATAATGTTGTTTAGAATTTTGTAGATTACAATAGTAGAAGATATCTCAAAGAGACCTCGAATAGAAGTTATTATGAAAGAGGTGATTCGACAGACAGCGTTAGGTGTAAACGCGAATATATGGACCGTCAATCAAGAGTTGTTAGTGATGGTTACAACGACAAGTAACTTAAAGAAATAAGTAGGAAATAACTTGAAGCATGTACGACGATGGATTTTGTTCATGAGAACATGCTAGCTCGGAGTATAACGCGTTTAACTCATTTTGCAATCGGAAAAGGAAATACTGCCAGGACGATGAACTTATGCGATTTGTTAGAGATAGAAGTCGAGACGGTGGGACCAACACCTTCTCACATGGTCTGATTTTTGGACATAAACAGTAAGACTAACAAGGAAAAAGTAGGGTTTTGCTTTGATGTATAAAATGGCTTACACAATATTATTTTTTCAATGTTTATATGACCTATTAATTCATTGTTATTCTTATTGCAGAATGTCTGAAAAGAGCATTTTAGTGTTATCTGAAATAGAGAAAAGGACGTTTGTCCTGTAGGCGGGATCGCTATGTGGTTGTTGTACCTATTCCACATGAAAGAAGGCAGGGGTTAGGGGTGCCTCAACTTTTCATCGAGAGAGTCATAGTACGCCTAAACAATCGTAATTAGAAACTCTATTGATTTTCAAACTTAAATACGTAGTTGTAATTGTGATTTCATTAACAATTTCTTTTTTAGTAATATTTACACTTGTGATACATGAACAGGTACGATTTGTTTTTATTCCCAAAGGCTTCGGACAACGAAAAAACTTTGGATTGCCACAACCACTTACGATTGATCTCAACAATTTTTTTGTGTCTAAACATCGTCTCCAACTCGAAAACACACGCAATGCAAGGGGCAAGCGCAAGGGGAGCGAAAAGCAAGGGGTAAGAATTTCCCCTTTTGACATGCATTCAATTATAAAATCTCAAGATAATAATTCTCAATGTTTTTTGTTCATAATTTTTTATTAAAGTAATAAAAGTTGAATGTCAACGGGGCTTCTCAAGCGCATATTGCGCGACTTAGGAGATGGGTGAACGACCACATATACTTATCATACCTTACCTTTATCCCTTTGGAGGTGTTATTTGAGCAAGTCGGTTTGGAAGATAGTAAAAACACGTATCTTCTTCACCGACATCGCGTTTAAGTCTTGGAATGCCTTATTTTACGTACATTTCTATGGGCGAATGACGCTCTCAAGGGTGTTAAACAGGTACGTTTTGTTAATTAACCAAAAAATTGGCGAAAAAACATGGTAGGAATACAAATTTATGAAGAAAATAAAAAATAGGGAAGAGATGTTAGGCTCGGTTTAAATCACGTAAAGAACAAAAAAGTTTAGTAGCGACGTGTGATAAAGGTGAGCAAAGTGGCAACGACGGCTATGGCGCCGAGCAGGCTTAAGGCCAGAGGTGTCTAGCCGTCGCCAGCGTTGACGCAAAGTACACGAATATGACCGATTTGTATGAAGGCACAAAAACTTTAAATTTGAAATTAAATTTTGGGCGCGCGAACTGACAAAGACCGCAATATGAATTTCGCATTGGACGCCGATATATAAAAGTGCGAGCGTCATAATTGAACCACGATGTTTTTTCAATTTTTGTCAAGTTGCGGAGAGATTCCACGTCAAGTTGCAACGCGAAACGACGTCAAGTTTTGTACGCGATGTTAAGTTAAATTTAGTACAAAATACTAAGTCATCTTTCATACGTTGGGTACATTTACTAACCCATCGTACAACCATAAGTACTTTGAAAGGTAAAAAATATACCTTGAACATTATACTTCTCTCTCTCTTTTCCTCACACTCTCTACGCGAAATTGAAGTCGCCGCCATGGATTCAGCCGCCACCCAAAAGACTTGTCTAAACACTCAAAAACTACGCCTTGATTTATTTTTTCAAGAAAAAGAGGAAACCAATGGTGCGTGTTTGTGTCAACCACGTCCAAAGAGAAAGGGAAAAAAAAATCAAAATTCTTCGATGCCTCAAGTTGTAGAAATTGTAGAAAGGGATCAAAGGGGGAACTGTAGTGCCGAAGAACAATAGCCATCTTCATCTTCGACCGACGAATCCATCTTCAACGGGGCTGAACCCTCGGAGGAGCCTAATCTATCGGAGAAAAACCATGGAAGGTGACATCAAAGTTGACAAATTGGAGAGGGATGACACTACACAGGACGAGCAAGCACCATACAGTGAAGAACGACAAAACGAAGAGGGGGTTGATAGTGCGGACGAAGTAATGGGGGTTGCTTTATCGGAATCCCACAAAGATTTCCCCTTTAGCTTTAACGTTGGGAGGAGAAAAAACTCATTTGCCAATACATCTTAGGCGAAAGGACCCGGATTGGTTTTTCCCTCCGCCTATAAGTCAAGAACAGGCCATAGAGGCCTTTTTCCATATGCTCTCCCATTTCATACCCATTAAAGATTGGCCTATATAATAGAGGTTCGAGGCTCGTGATGGGATTATAGGTAATGAAGGACCGGATCCCCTCACCATATTTCTAGATTTACCAGCTCACCCTACGTAGATGTATATGACGTCTAAAGACAATGGTACAACCTTCGGTGCATTTACACATTTCAATAGCACGGACACCCGCCTCAACTGGGTTATCTTTGAAAGGGATGGCTTAAAGCTTGATGTGTCTGGGTCTCTCCGACAACACCACATTTGGGACCCGCAAGTCTATGCGATTCTACGGAGGTGCAAGAACACGTCGGTCGTGGAACGACTCGGAGATGCCAAAAAATTGTTTTAAAGTGAACTCAATCTTTTTTGGTGAATAAGCCACGCTTACGCATCAAAAACATAATTAGGGTTCTATAATTAGGGGATGAGGGAGGAAAAGAGAAAGTGGAAGAAAGGAAGAGAGAGAGGGAGGAAAATGAAGGGAGAGAGGGAGGGGAAAGAGCGAGAGGAAAAAAGGGAGGGAGAAAAAAAAAGTAGGGGGGGAGGATAAAGGGAGAGAAAGAGGAGGAGATAGTGAGGGAGAGGAAGGAGAAGAGGTAGAGGGGGAGGATCAGAAAGAGAGAAGGAGAGAAAAAGAGGGAGAGGAGGAGAAAGAGAGGGAAATAGGAGGGGGGGATGAAAAAAAAAGAGGGAGGGAAAAAAGGAGAGCGAGAAAGGGGAGGGAGAGAGGGAAGTAAAAGGAGGGAGAGAGAGAAGGAAAGAAGGTGAAAGAGAAAAGGAGGGAGTAGGGGATTAATATCTTGGGATTAATACAAAAACTACGCATTCGCACCGAATAAGTGGTTTTTTCTAACTCAAGTGAAATTTTGTTAAAAA
>JBBHKE010002559.1:0-23174 GCA_037447655.1 Zygnema cylindricum | reverse complement strand
CAGCAGACTGCCGGTGGCTGGTAGCCTTAGCCGTTAAATCTAGCATCAATGTTACTTATTATAGATGGTAGCAGATATGATGACCAAATCTGTGCCTTCCCCTAAGCTAATTTTTTGTAGGGAAAATTGTGGTCTGAAATTAAAGATTGACTAGAAAATAAGGGGAGTGTAGAAATTAATGGTCTTTTAAAGTATTTTCTAGGTCTGAATAGAAATAAGAAAGAAGCCGAGGCAGTCTACCTCTAACTTCTCTCTCCAACTCTCAAACTTGTCGCAGTCACTGAAAAATTGGAGAGGGAGCTAGAGCCATGGCTACCCTAGGCTATCGAGAGGTTTACGGAAAAACATATATTAGTTAGGGGTTTATTTACTAAAAGATATTAGCACATGATTTTATCCTGGTACCTACTGGCTGGCAGACAGCCGATAGCCGTTAGCCTTAGCCATTAAGTCTAGAAGTAGTGTTAAGTACTATATGGTTTGATAATTATTTAAACATTTATACGTAGGATAGTTCATTTAACGATAACTACTTACGCCAGACATATATCTAGTAAATGTAAAAGTACGGATTCCGGTACGGATAAGAAACCAATATTGCGCATTTATTTCTTTAGTGAAACGAATACCGCGCATGTATTTATTACGGCTACGATTAAATGTGAATTTAATCGGACGACTGAAATTAACGTCGTGATCGCGGAAGAGGATTTCGGCAATTTGTGGTCATCGCCACATCGGATGACACGGGGCGGAATGACATTGGATTGCGGCATCTCCGAGGATTAAACGAGCGAATCCGCACATACCACGTTTTAACATTTAGGCCATGTCGTAAAGTGTCCGTACAGAAAGTACACCAGCAGCTGTACTTTTGTGTACGGAACTGAAATCTGATTGTCTCCGTACATTAGTAGATAGAGTCTGTGAGAGAGATACGACTTAGAAAAATTAGAAGATAGGACCCTCTCTCCCAGAGGGCTTCTGTGCAAAAGGTCAACTTTGACCCTCCATAACTTACTGCTCAGGGGAGCAAATTCAAATATTCATTTTTCTATCAACTCAGGGGAGTCTTGCCTTCACAAAGTGAAGTTCGTTAGAGTTATTTCCTGCCAAGGTGGAAGTTATTTTTGCTGAAACACAAAGGGGTTAGGGTTATCCAAGAGGCTTCTTGGAAGCTGTCCACTCTAAGGACTTATGGAGGTCTCAGAGTTTCACGTTATGGGCCCACTCTCTAGGGTACCAATCTTTAATGGAACTGGCTACATATACAAGGAAAGTATGATGATAGGAGCTCTATGCGACAAAAAGGTTTTGGGGGATAGTGAGTGGACGGTTGGGGCGTCTATCAAGTCTTGGAATTCCTCCACGGTTTGGAGGCAGCAGATTCACCAGAAAAGAGGATCCACCTTCAACAGAGGAAACAAAAAAAGGAGAGAAGGTGGAAAAAGGAAAGGAGAAGGAGGCGACCACACCAATAGCAACTAGTTCACCATTTATGTCACATATTCCAAGGAACGAGGAGAATGATACTGAAACGTGGGACTTCAACAATATGGCGGCAAAGCACTTCATCCTACACATCTCACTCAAGGACTTGCATGTCCTCATTTGCTGGTAGAAAGGACATCCGATCTTTGGATGGCTCTCATAGAGATGTACCGAAGTGGTACGATTCAGCAACAACAGTTGGCGGGTCAAAAAGTTAAGGAGTATGTATACAAAGGGGAGAAGATGTTGGATTTTTGCAATGAGCTTGCTACACTCTTCATAGAGCTAAAGAGTGGGGGAAAAGATTTTAGTGAAAAAGAAAAGGTTAACAATTTATTGATAAAGTTACCCGATGAGTTCGAGAAAACAGTCAATCGTGTGCAGGACTTGCCGGACTCAAGGTGGATATGGAACTCAGTGGTAGGGATGATTCTCGTTTGGGAGAATACGATTGAGATCCGAAGGGGAGGAAAGAGTGGCCAAGCCTTGGCAAGTGCGACAGATTAGAGGAACAAGGATTTCCGGAAACCGGTCAGAAACTATGGGGGTAGGGAGCAGAAAAATCAGACCGACGAGTTCGGACCAAGGTCTCCCAATGGTTTATGTCATTTTTGTAAGAAACCTGGGCACTACATGGCAGAGTGCACTAAGCTAACCGAGCTTCGGTTTAAGGAGGGGCAGACCGGTGGTACCCCAAGAGGAAAGAAAAAGGCCCTTGTGACACAGGTGCATGAGGCGGAATCCGAGGACAAGGACGATGAGCTCCTTTTAGATGAGGAGTTGGAGGCGAAAAACGAGGTCGAAATTCCACGAAGGCAGAAATTTGCTTACGGTGGATTGAAAGGTGAAGTAGGCTGGATTGTAGATTCATGTGCCTCCATGTACATGTGTAAGGATAGGCACCTGTTCACTAAGATAAGAAATATTCCCACCGTAGAGATAGAGTACGGGGATGGAAGGATAGTCACCACTACTCTTGTAGGATTGGTAGATTTGAAAGTGTTTGTAGAAGGAAAGACATCCATAGTGCAATTCTGTGTCCTCCATTGGACTACAGAATACAGGAAGCCTCTAGATAGTTTTTCATCTCTACATCCGTATTAGATGATAAGGGTTTTTTTACTAGCACTAGGGAAGGAGTCTTTACTGCTAGTTTTGAGGTGGATGTCTATTTCATTGCTGAGAAAGGTAGCCATGGGATGTTTAGGCTGGTTTTAAGTAATGAAAAGAAGAATTTTTATTATGCTGGTGTTCATGATATTATGACGTGGCATAAGAGGCTTGGGCATGTGAATCTAGACAAGTTAAGAGAGATGAAAAAGATGGGTGTGGTGGAAGGGATTAAGTTTAGTGAGAATGATAATATAAGTGATTGTAGTGGATGTGCTCAAGGTAAAGCACACAGATTACCCTTTCCTAAAACAACCACCTATAAGGGAGAAAAAATTCTAGATCTAGTACACACAGATATTTGGGGACCGGCTAGAGTGCCCTCACCGGGGGGGAAGAGATTTATTGTGACTATCACTGATGATTGGTCTCGGTATTCTCGAGTGTATTTTTTGAAAAACAAGTTCGAAGCTCAAGATTGTTTTAGACAATATAAAGCATGGAGCGAAAAACTCCATGAAACTCCAATCAAGAGAATAAACAGTGACAATGGTGGAGAGTATACTTCTCACCAGTTTGAGGATTTTCTGAGGGAAGATGGGGTCCAACACCAAAAGACAGTCCAAAAAACCCGGAACAGAATTGGGTAGATGAAAGGTTAAATAAAACACTAAGTGATAGTGCTAGAAGTATGTTGTCAGATAAGAAGATAGGAAAAAGGTTTAGAGCAGAAGCAATGAACTGTGCTAATTACCTCAAAAATAAAGTTGTTACTTCAGCTATAAAAGATCAAACACCTTATGAGAGATGGACAGGCAGGAAACTAGACATATCTCACTTAAAGATTTTCGACACTCGGTCTAATTGGAAGCTAGATCCTAAAGGAAAATCGGGATACTTATTAGGATATGATGAGGATGTTAAAGGATATAGATTTTATGATCTAAAAAGGGAAGTTATAATCTTAGTAAAGCAAGTAGTAGTTATGGATGAAGGAAAGTCTGTGGATCCTTTCAAATATACAAAGTCAGTAAAAATCAGATTTGAGTTAGAAAATTCCGATGACTTTGAGCTTCCTAACAATCCAGGTTTTAGAGAAGATGACATTCTTGCAGGTACAAATCAGACCGAAAACGACTCAGCTGTGGAAACTCCAGTGACAAGTCTACCCGAAGCAGAAGACGTGGTGGAAATTGATTCGGAATGAAGGGATAGGGGAGAGGTCGCGTTTGTTCGAAAGAATCCACGAGAACCATCTATTCCGGCCTCAGATTTTGAGGGGGGAAGGAGAAGTAGCAAAAGACTACAAGAAAACCTGGTTAATAACAAGGTAACTAAACTTTCTCATCAAGATGAACCTCAAACTTATGGAGAGGCGATGACTTGTCCAGAAAGAAACTGGCGGAAGACAGCCATCAATGAGGAGATGGCCTCAATTATGGCATCCGATGCTTGGGAGCTGGTGGATTGTCCACCTAACCGAAAACCAATCGGTTGTAATTGGGTTTTAAAATTAAAACTGTACTGAGATAACACAATCGAGCGCTACAAGGCCGGATAAGTGGCAAAGGGATTTACACAAAATAAGGGAATTGACTGTGAGGAAACCTTTGCCCCCGATGGTCAGATTTCCCTTCGTCCGCATACTTCTCAGCCTCGTAGCAGCGGAAGACATAGAAGTGACACAGATGGACATCAAGACAACCTTTTATCATGGAGAATTGGAAGAGGAGATCTTCATGCGACAACCCGAAGGGTTTGTGGAGGAAGGAGAGGAGGGTAAGGTATGCTGGCTGATTAAATCTCTTTATAGTTTGAAACAGGCGCCTCAACAGTGGAATAAGAAGCTTGATGAGTTTCTTACCAGTCTAGGATATATGCGGATCAGCTCAGATCACTCAATCTATGTTTTCGAAGATGAGGAAGGTATTATATTTATTGCAATTTATGTTGATGATTTGCTTGTTTTAAGTAAATCAATGGAAAAAAATAATAAACTGAAAACCGATCTTAAGGGGAGATTTGAAATCAAGGATATGGGGGAAGCAAAATATATTTTGGGAATTCAAGTAGAGAGAGACCGAAAAAGAAAAATTATAAGATTGACTCAAAAAGAAGCAATAGGGAACATGCTTGAAAAATTTCAAATGGATAAAGCTAATAGTTGTACAACTCCAATGGAGTTGAAGAAAGGAAGAGAGGGGAGTGAGGAAGAAGGAGTCATAGTCTTAGACGAGAAATTATCTCCTGAAGAACCGAAAATCATGCAGATTATTCCTTACAGGCAAGTAGTGGGAAATCTAATCAATTTTTTGAATTGTACCCGGCCGGATTTAGCTACAGCTAAAGAAGTGCTGAGTAGGAGTCTAAATGCTCCCACTAAGAGGGATTGGGAGGCAGCTAAGAGAGTCCTTAGATATTTGATAGGAACTAGGGATCTATGGTTGCATTTGGGTGGGGAGAATACTGACATCACTACTTGGAGTGATGCCAGTTATGGTGATGCTCCGACGAGGAGATGCACTTCTGGATATGTATTATATGTGGTGATGGGGCTTGCTGTTGGAGTAACAAACAACAAAAAGTTATGACTCAGTCCGCCATGGAGGCTGAGTATATGGCCTCTTGTTCCGCTGTAAAAGAATTGATGTGGGTCAAGTCTTTGCTTGGTGAGCTTGGTCACCTTAAGAGTGGTGTGCAGAATTTTTTTTGTGATAACCAGGCAGCAATCGCTATTTCTGCCAATCCTAAACATCATTTAGAGCTAAACACATGGACATTGGACTCACCTTTGTTAGAGAGAAAGTAGAAAACAAAATAATCAGTTTAGAGTTCAGACCAGATAGTGAGATGGTAGCAGATATGATGACCAAACCTGTGCCTTCCCCTAAGCTAATTTTCTACAGGGAAAAGTGTGGTCTGAAATTAAAGATTCACTAGTAAATAAGGGGAGTGTAGAAATTAATGGTCTTTTAAAGTATTTTCTATGTTTGAATAGAAATAAGAAAGAAGCCGAGGTAGTCTACCTCTAATTTCTCTCTCCAACTCTCAAACTTGTCGCAGTCACTGAGAAATTGGAGAGGGAGCTAAAGCCATGGCTACCTTGGCTATCTAGAGGTTTACGGGAAAATATATATTAGTTAGGGGTTTATTTATTCAAAGGTATGTGCCGGCCACAGGATTCGATCATGGTACCTACCGGCCGGCAGACAGCTAGTAGCCGGTAGCTTTAGCCGTTAAGTCTAGAACTAGTGTTACGTACTATATGGTTTGATAATTATTTAAACATTTATACGTAGGATAGTTCATTTAACAGTAACTGTTTACGAGAGACATATATCTAGTAAATGTAAAAGTACGGATTCCGGTACGGATAAGAAACCAATACTGCGCATTTATTTCTTTAGTGAAACGAATACCGCGCATGTATTTATTACGGCTACGATTAAATATGAATTTAATCAGACGGCCGGAATAAACATCGAGATCGTGGAAGAGGATTTTGGCGGTTTGTGGTCATCGCCACATCGGATGACACGTGGCAGAATGACATTGGATCGCGGCATCTCCGAGGATTAAGGGAGCGAATCCGGACATACCACGTGTCGACATTTAGGCCATGTCGTACAGTGTCAATACAGAAAGTACATCGGCAGCTGTACTTTTGTGTACGGAACTGAAATCTGATTGGCTCCATACATTAGTAGATAGAGTCTCTGAGAGAGATAGGACTTAGAAAAATTAGAAGATAGGACCCTCTCTCTTAGAGAGCTTCTGTACAAAAGGTCAACTTTGACACTCAATAACTTACTGCTTAGGGGAGCAAATTCAGAGATTCTTTTTGCTATCGACTCAAGGGAGTCTTGCCTTCACAAGGGTGAAGTTGGTGAGAGTTATTGTCTGCCAGGGTGGTAGTTATTTTTGCTGAAATACAAAGGGGTCAGGGTTATCCTAGAGGCTTTTTGGAAGCTGTCCACTCTGAGGACTTATGGAGGTCTCAGAGTTTCAAATATCCGAGGAGGTTAAAATCAGTTTTGTTTTTGGGTCTTAAGGACACTATGTCCTTGTCACACTTTCGCATGCTTTTTGATATTGAGATGCGCGATCTCGCATTCCATTATGAAGACCGTTATGATTTGCGTGTGGCTTTTTCTTTGCTGGGAGGATACCTAAGGGAATTTTCCCTATCTCTCTATACTCCGAAATATGCGGCAATTTGTGCTATGATTCAAATGGCACCCGCCTTTCCCGGCTTGTCAGCTATAATTGGCAACCCGGAAATTCTTTTTGAAGCTACAGTTCCCACAGTTTATGACTCTACCGGTAATGAGATCTCACACGATATACCTGAGGTTCCTCATCAATTCGCGGTGGCGGCTCGGGCAACAATTCCTGCTCGAGTAGCTATGATGTTTCCCTTACGGGATCCAGTATCGTTTTTTTTTAGTTTGGTACAAGAGGAGTATAGAATGCAGAATCCTGACCAAGTTAAAGAACTAATGAATTTCCAACGCAGACCGGGTGAAACTGCTCCGGTGTTGTGAGCACGTATGAAGACCTTACATGAAGCCCTGCCTGACCTTATGTCAGATGCGGAGGTAGTACATATTTTTGTGGGACAATTTCCTACCCAATCTTGGCGGTTCATTCAGAGTCATTTAACTGAAGCATTTTGTTTAAAATTCACCTTCGAGCAAGCTGCAGAATATGCCGTAAGGTATGGAGTGCAGAGCATTTGGTGGGATGCTCACGAGCGGCCTAAGCCTTCTCTTAAGGATCATCCAAATCCGAATCCTAACCCACGCCCATGGCCAAATCCTAGACCTCGAAGGACTCTGGCCACGGGATCACTCCCAACTACCCTCGGGGTGCGTATCTGCTTTTGATGCGGTAATAGTGGTCACGATGCACGTAGTTGTTTGGATAAGACAGCCACGTGTACTCATTGTAACCAAACAAGACATTACATACACCGGTGTCACATTAAAAATCCTGATTTCAGTTATCAAAATCAAACAAAAAATGGCGGTATACCTTCCCGCTCGGCAAAATTGGTCACTCCACCTAAAGTGGTAGAGAAAGACACGCCTCCTAAAATTTGCAGGAGGGACCGAGAGAAAGCCAAGATGTAGTCTACCGTTGCAGCCATGATGAAGGAGCAGTTTTCCGCGCTTATGGCGTAAGTCAAACCGGAATTTTCTTTAATGGCTCGTACCGTGGTCCATATGCCCTCATTTGCTGGTCGATCTCTTCAAGAGTCCACTATTCCACAGCGGGCTGCTCAGTTTAAGTGGACTCCGATCATAACTGCGAGTCAAAATCCAGTAACACCCGTATTCCATTATCATTTGCGAAAGAACCTCTATCACTTATTCCGAAAACCGCCTCCAGTATTACAGTTGAGGCATTAACAATCCTAGTAAAGGGCATCTAAGACACCAATAAGGTCAAAGAACGGTTATCAATACTGTCTACAATGCTTGCTGATCTGGTGCACGACACCAAATCCGTAGATCTAACTCAATATGAACACGCATTACATGCCCTTCAGAATAATTGAAACACTCTCTCTCTTCAAGCAATTACCCTTGAAGAACGTGCTAGTCTTACACCTCACATAACTTTTTTGGATAACAAGCTCGGGGTGTTTACAGTCAATGGGGTTGCTCCGGCGTTACATCTCATGGTCACCGGGGCCAAACCAATTATCCTAGGGTCAGATCTTGCAATCAAAATAGGTCTCACAAAAGAGAAATTACAACCTACAACCACACGTTTATTAACTTCCGCATGTACCACAGAACAGGTCCTCGACATCACCAAAGAAACAGTTTGTTTTCAGTTCCAAAACCAGTCAAAGACAGATTTCGCAAAGATATATGCCCACGCTTTGGTCACAAAGTGCAGTGATTATGAGTGCATTGTTGGCTAATACGTCATTTTTCACGTAGGGGGGGGGGTGAGGGGGTTGATATGCATGATCAAACATTTTCGTGCAGAATCAACAATATTCCGGAACCCCTTATCTCGGCTCGGCAACTCATGCCTACTACGGCTCTTTCTGCGCTGATCTTGCACGCCTATGCCGCAGTTAGCATAGGATCATACATTCTTGAATCTTGAACAACGGAAGAAATCGCATTAGACCCTCCGGGAATACTTGAATTATTTAGTACACCCGGATTTATCATAAACTCTTCAGAGTTTGATCAACTTTATAAATTTACTATACCGATCTCTTTATCTAGTGTTCCAGATCCACCCCCCATTACTAGGGATCCGTCCTGGTTCTTGCCCATTAAATGGACACCGGTCAATTTACAACCTCACCAAAATGGTCTCGTTATCTTGGACCTTTTTGCAAGAATAGGGACTTCACTTCTCTCTTGCATTCGGAACCGTCTTCTGATAAAACACTACTATTCCGTAGATATTGACCCCTTGGCTAGACGGGCTCAATTCCACCACTTTCAAGTCTTGCACAAACAGTATCCTCATCTCTTACCCTTGTTTGCGTTTCATGATATGCATTCGGCTTTGCCACAAGATATCTAGCTAATAGGAATTAATCATTTAATGGAATTGGAACCAATTGATCTCCTGTTTGCCGGATGGGAATGTTAGGGTATGTCTAGGGCAGGGAAAGGTCTAGGTCTCATAGATCCGCGTACTAAGCTGTTTTTCGAGGTGGTTCGTCTGAGCCACTTCTTCCAAAAACTGGATCGTCCCTTCGGATACATCTTAGAAAATATCGCGGCTTATAATGATCCCCGACACACGGTTTTCGCAGATTACAAACGCATTGAATCATTGATTGAACCATCGTTAATTATCGATGCCACACGCCACGGTTCCTTAGCCCACCGTGTTCGTTCCACGTGGACTAACCTGGTGGACATGGGTCAGCTCGAAGAAGGTAACCTCGCTGTCCGACCACCTAACATTTCCATTCAGGATGCACTTCTTCCATTTCATAAGGTCCAAACATGTATACAGACAGAGTATTCTCCTGCATTTGGTCTTAACATCACGAGCTAGCCACTACGTGCACTGCCTACAATAGTTAAATACCCACACTCTCACGCATACTCATATAATGCACCGGGCATGCTTTAGAATACTCATACAATCTGCTTAGAAGAACCTACGGCTGCAGAAGGAGAACATCTTTTACATTTCATTTCGAACACTATTGCCGCCCTTGGACTCACCGAGTGGCAAAGATGCACCTTACTTGGTCGAGTCATGGACCCGCAATCATTGTCATTCGTCTTTGGCATGGGGTTTGCAACTGGCCGATAGGCACAAAACAATCCTTCTGAATCAGCTGGGGGGGGGGGACATACACCATTTAAACATACATTATCTAAGTCCGCACCTTCTCTCTGGGGTACAACTTTTCAGCTCTCCCTCTTTCTTTCTTTTGCCAAGTCGGACACAACTGACACTATTTATGATTTTTTTGTCCCTAGTCATATGGGTTGGTCTCTCCCAGCATACACAGTCGCTGTCTCTCAAGCACCGACCAAAGTATCCCCACAGTGGACAGCTGCATTTCCGTCTAAAGTTGGCATCACAAAGTAAATTGTTTCCATCAGCTTCTAGTTGGGGATGAGTTTGGTCACTCCTTGATAGCAGATGAACAACTAGCATTTGATTAAGCCATGGAAGCCATGACCATTAACACGCCTGAAAAACCGGCATGGAAATTTCGAATTGGACTAACAAAAATTGAACACGAACTCTTAGATGAAGTCATTAACTAACAAAGAGACTCGTTTGCTTTCTCTATGAAAGACCTAGGTCGGCACACCACCTACAGAATTTCCATTGACCTAGAGGAGGACAGACCTATATTTAAACCTAAGCATCGCCTATCAGAAACAGAATGGGAATCCGTGGACAAATGATGCGCGGAATTAGAGGAAGCACGTTTGATTTGTAGGTCTGATTCCACCTTTACTGCGCCACCGTTATGCCTTGTAAAAAAGATGCAGAGGAAAATTTTACAGAACATCATATGTGTGTGGACTATCGACAACTAAACTCACGTACAATCGAAGACCAACATCCAATGCCGTTGGCAAAGGACATTTTTGATCATGTCGGAGGAGCTAAATATTTTAGTATCCTAGATCTGGAATAGGGGTTTAACCAAATCGAGATACACGAAAATGACCGACACAAGACTCCATTTTGGGGTAGTGACAGACGTTGGGAATGGGCGGTCTTGCATTTTGGAATGAAAAATGCACCGGCAGTATTCTAGAAGGTCATGGACTCAGTCTTGGGGGGATATAAGTTTGCCCGTTGCTATATCGAAAATCTAATCATCGCTTCAGCCTCTATAGAGGAACAGACAGTGCATATAGAGTGGGTGTTCAAGGAATTAAAAAAGGTAGAACTTAAATGTCATCCTGCCAAATGCACCTTTGGGGCCAAAGGGGTCCCTTACCTTGGGCATTTTATCTCATCAGAGAAAATTACTCCACTAGAGGTCAAAGTGGAAGCAATTAGTAAACTACCTGCCCCAACTGATTTGACTAGCCTGCGTGTATTTCTAGGGTTAGCCAATTATTACCAGCGGTTTGTTCCTAGTTTGAGCACACTTGCATCTACATTAAATGAACTATTGAAGAAATAAGTCATGTTCACGTGGGGACCCTCTCAGGTCGAGGCATTTTAAGGATTAAAGGACGCACTGTCCACCGCTCCCATCCTTCGTCCCCCAAATCATAAATTACCGTTTTGTCTATAGACAGACTTTGGTAAGCCCGGTATTGCCGCTATCCTAACTCAACGCAAACTCACAGGTGAGGAATATCTGGTGGCATACGCCAGTAGAAGCAACAATAAAGCGAAATCAAATTACAGTAGTTACGAGGGAGAATGCTTTGCCACAGTTTAGGGTATTCTTCGTAAACGACATTATCTCTATGGCAACCCTTAAACTCTTCTTACTGACCATCAAACCATTGCATTGGCTCATGACCTATAAAATACTATTCGGCAAATTAGCTCGTTAGGCTCTTATTTTACAAGAATATGATATGGAAATAGTTCATTGACCCGGGCTCCTCAGCTTCAATGCCGACGGGCTCTCCAGGAACCCTTTGCCCAACTCCATTGATAATGGTGTACAACAAGATTTTGATGGCGAAACAGTTGCCTCCTTATCGGCCGGAGTGCATCTGATTTACAGTTTTGCGGCCCCTACGACTCACAAAACCAAACATATTCCATGGCGGGACAGAGATTTGATTTTCTTTCTCTCTACTCATTTTTTTCAGGAAAGCACCCTGCCAACAAAAGAGGAGCGTGTTTGTAAGAGAGCCCAAAATTACTTATGGATGGGGGGCTCCGTTAATCCTCTTCTCGCAGATGGAAGTCATTGGCATGTCCCTCAGCCAACAAAGTGACTATCTCTTATTAACCACATACATACTGACCTTGGGCACTAAGGTACCAAATGGACTCTGAGTTTGGTACAGACTCGTTATTGGTGGTTGGGCATGCAGGCCGATGTAGCATTCATGTTGTAGGAATGCAACACATGTGACCGGTTACGAACATCATTTTCTAACCGACAGACTACACTTTAACCATTGCCTATTCGAGGTCTCTTTTGAAACTGTGAGACCTCCATAAGTCCTCAGAGTGGACAGCTTCCAAGAAGCCTCTAGGATAACCCTGACCCCTTTGTGTTTCAGCAAAAATTAGTGCCACCCTAGCAGACAAAAACCTGACCAACTTCACCCATGTGAAGACAAGACTCCCCTAAGTTGATAGCGAAAAGAATCTCTGAATTTGCTCCCCTGAGCAATAAGTTATGGAGGGTCAAAGTTGACCTTTTGTACAGAAGCTCTCTGGGAGAGATGGTCCTATCTTCTAATTTTTCTAAGTCTTATCTCTCTCACAGACTCTATCTACATATGTACGGAACCCATCAGATTTCAGTTTCGTACACAAAAGTACAACTGCTGGTGTACTTTATGTACGGCCTTTGTACAACATGGCCAAAATGCGACACGTGGTATGTCCGGATTTGCTCCCTTAATCCTCGGAGATGCCGCGATCCAATGTCATTCTGCCACGTGTCATCCGATGTGGTGATGACCACAAACTGCCGAAATCCTCTTCCGCGATCTCGGCGTTAATTCCGGCCGTCCGATTAAATTCACATTTAATCGTAGCCATAATAAATACATCCGCGGTATTCGTTTCACTAAAGAATTAAATGCGCGGTATTCGTTTCGTATCCGTACCGGAATCCGTACTTTTACATTTACTGGATATATATCTCTCGTAAACAATTACAGTTAAATGAACTATCATATTTATAAATGTTTAAATAATTATCAAACCATAGAGTACATAACACTACTCCTAGACTTAACGGCTAAGGCTACCGGCTATTGGCTGTCCGCCAGCCGGCAGGTACCAGGATCAAATCTTGTCGCCGGCACATATCTTTTAGTAAATTAAACCCGTAACTAAAATATATTTTCCCGTAAACCTCTCGATAGCCTAGGTAGCCATGGCTCTAGCTCCTTCTCCAATTTCTCAATGACTGCGACAAGTTTGAGAAGTTGGAGAGGGAAGTTAGAGGTAGACTGCCTTGGTATCTTTCTTATTTCTAATCAGACCTAGAAAATACTTTAAAAAGACCCTTAATTTCTACACTCCCCTTATTTTCTAGTCAATCTTTAATTTCAGACCACACTTTTCCCTGCAGAAAATTAGCTTAAGGGAAGGCACACGTTTGGTCATCATATCTGCTACCATCTCACTATCTGGTCGGTACTCTAAGCTGATTATTTTGTTTTCTACTTTCTCTCTAACAAGGCTTGTCTAATGTCCATGTGTTTAGCTTTAAAATGATGTTTTGGATTGGCAAAAATAGGGATTGGATCTTGATTATCACAAAAACAATTCTGCACACCACTCTTAAGGTGACCAAGCTCACGAAGCAAAGACTTGAACCACATCAATTCTTTTACAGCAGAGCAAGAGGCCATATACTCAGCCTCCAAGGTGGACTGAGCAATAACTTTTTGCTGTTTGCTACTCCAACAGCAAGCCCCATCACCCACATATAATACATATCCAAAAGTGCATCTCCTCATCGGAGCATCACCATAACTGGCATCACTCCAAGTAGTGATGTCAGTATTCTCCCCACCCAAATATAACCATAGATCCCTAGTTCCTATCAAATATCTAACGACTCTCTTAGCTGCCTCCCAATCCCTCTAAGTGGGAGCATTTAGACTTCTACTCAGCACTCCTACAGTTGCAGCTAAATCCGGCCGGGTACAATTCATAAAATAGATTAGACTTCCCACTACTTGCTTGTAAGGAATAGTGTGCATGAACTTCTGTTCTTCAGGAGATAATTCCTCATCTAAGACTATGACTCCTTCTTCCTCACTCCCCTCATTTCCCTTCTTCAACTTTATTGGAGTTGTACAACTATTAGCTTTATCCATTTGTAATTTTTCAAGCATGTCCCCAATTGCTTCTTTTTGAGTCAATCTTATAATTTTTCTTTTTCGGTCTCTCTCTACTTGAATTCCCAAAATATATTTTGCTTACCCCATATCCTTCATTTCAAATCTCCCCTTAAGTTTGTCGTCTATCGCGATGCAATTTATCGTTTAGCGAGTTTCGACCCACTTTCGCATCCTTCTATATCATCTTCAAACTTTATATAAAATCACCTCGCGAGTGAATTTTAAATAAAGTTCCACGACGTGGGCGAATATGCATATGATATAGCAAGCGTCGGAGGCTTTTGACAAAATTTTCCTCAAAAAAAAAACCCACAGCACGTTTACAGCCTGTACATACTTTTTTACGTGCACCTTTTTCCGTACAGAGGAAGTGGAGGGGTCGCGACCAACGGACGCCATTTTGCAAAAGCGAATTTTGTGAAAGGCGCGCCTCTCTCTCTCTCCCTCTCCCACTACCGCGTCTATCTCACAACTTTTGCAACGAAAAATGTCTATTATGGTATCAAATGAAAGATATGTGAAAACAATTTATTTTTACTATCTTTGAGCGTATTTTGATGGCAAGTAGAGTAGGAAAAGACAAAAAACAACAATCGGGAATCATGGCAGAAAGTTTTAAAAGTTGTGACGTGGGCGCTATCACAGTTGAGCGTGACACACGTGATGTCACAATGTCACAAACCCTAAATGAAACTCTGAGACCTCCATAAGTCCTCAGAGTGGACAACTTCCAAGAAGCCTCTAGGATAACCCTGACCCCTTTGTGTTTCAGCAAAAATAACTGCCAACCTGACAAACAAAAACTCTGACCAACTTCACCCCTGTGAAGACAAGACTCCCCTGAGTCGATAGCAAAAAGAATCTATGAATTTGCTCCCCTGAGCAGTAAGTTATCGAGGGTCAAAGTTGACCTTTTGTACAAAAGCTCTCTGGGAGAGAGGGTCCTATCTTCTAATTTTTCTCAGTCTTATCTCTCTCACAGACTCTATCTACTGATATACATAACCAATCGGATTTCCGTTTCGTATACAAAAGTACAGCTGCCGGTGAACTTTATGTTGGCCATTGTATGACATGGCCAAAATGCGACACGTGGTATGTGCGGATTCGCTCCCTTAATCCTCGGAGATGCCGCGATCCAATGTCATTCTGCCACATGTCATCTGATGTGGCGATGACCAGAAACCGCCGAAATCCTCTTCCGCGATCTCGGCGTTAATTCCGGCCGTCCGATTAAATTCACATTTAATCGTAGCCGTAATAAATACATCCGCGGTATTTGTTTCACTAAAGAATTAAATGCGCGGTATTAGTTTTGTATCCGTACTTGAATCCGTACTTTTATATTTACTGGATATATGTCTCCCGTAAAGAGTTACAGTTAAATGAACTATCATACGTATAAATATTTAAATAATTATCAAACCATAGAGTACATAACACTACTCCTACACTTAACGGCTAAGGCTACCGGCTATTGGCTGTTTGCCGGCCGGCAGGTACCAAGATCAAATCCTGTCGCCGACACATATCTTTTAGTAAATTAAACCCCTAACTAAAATATTTTTTCCCGTAAACCTCTGGATAGCCTAGGTAGCCATGGCTCTAGCTCCTTCTCCAATTCTTAGTGACTGCGACATGTTTGAGAAGTTGGAGAGAGAAGTTAGAGGTAGATTGCCTCGGCTTCTTTCTTATTTCTATTCAGACCTAGAAAATACTTAAAAAATACCCTTAATTTCTACATCTTTTACAGGTGGTCGTGTGATTTGGCGGGTCCGTTCCCTATTTCTTGACGGGAAAGAAAAATATTTTGATCATGATCAAAAATTTCAGCAAAAGGGTGGAAGTTGTGCCCCTTCCGCATAAAATTGCCAAACTCACCGCTGCAGCGTTCAATGAGCATATGCTCCTCCGTTATGGAGCCCCAACGGAAGTACTTATAGACAAAGGAACTGAGTTCCGTGGCGAATTTCAAGAGATGTTGGATGAGGGGTTAATTAATTACCGTCGAACAAGTCGTGGTCATCCCCAAGCAGACAGTTTGGCACAAAAAGCCGTACAAACATTTATGCGGGCTGTGTGTAAACATTGCTTAGAAAAACAGATTAGTGTGTCGGATGATTCATTGGGATATATTACTATGGGTTATCTAATGTCCGTACATGCCAATTTAGCGAATTTTAGTCCATATTATGTGTTGTTCGGTCGGAAATCTCTACTAGGAAGGAATGTACAAAAATCCGCTAGTTTACCTTTGTCGTTTATGTCAGATTCTCTTTTTCTGGAAGAATTAACTCACCGGGCTTTGCTTTTCGCTTGGGAAATGCCAATAGCCTTTGAAAATTTGCAGATTGCCCAACATCGCGACTCCTTACGTTTTGTAAAAACTCGTTGTGGCAGCTACCGTCCACAACAAAAACCCTTTCGGGTGGGGGATTACGTTTATTTACGACGACAAACATTTGACACACTCGATAGCGATGTCTCACCTCACATTTTGAGGATTACAAAAATTGACCCTTATGGACTATTGGGCTTGCAAGGGGTCGACACTCAAACTTTGCGAGAGGATTCGAAAAATTGTGCCTCTTGCTACCTACCCGATCTTTCCCACAGCATGAGTATATGGCGGATGGGGATTAGTGAGGCCACCGAGTGTCAGTTGTGCATGCGATCTGATGGAGAAACCACAATGCTACTCTATGACTATTGCAATATGGGATTTTATATGGAGTGTTTGGTTCCACCTTTAAACACTATCCCGACTGGAGAGTGGTTTTGCCACGGATGCTGCGATCTGCCTGCTGTCTTTCCAAGCTTTATCGAGCGTGCCTGATTTACGTGAGGGAAGGGCCCACATCACAGAGTTATCGGCATTGGAGTCCTGCAAATAAACCTTGAATGAAAATGCTCTTGTGAAAGATCTAATAAATAACATGGAGCAGAGTTCTTCGAATGCTCCCGCAAGGTTCGCGTATCTGCTCCTTGAAGTCCGAGTATGCCATTCGTGTCTACTTCGATTATTCAGAGAATATGAGGTGAAACATCTGTGTCCAAGGTATCGAAGGATTGGCGACGTAAGTAGACATAATCTCCCACTCGGTAAGGCTTCTACTGGGGTCGGTAGCCGCCGCTGCATGAAGTGGAAAAGCGCAAAGTATCTCTATGTTGGGCTATCTGCAAGTTGTCAAAAGCCATGGGCATCTCTCGTGCAAAAAACATTGCCCTGTTAGTAAGTTCTTCCTGAAAAACCTCGTTAAACAGTAAGGGAAGAGGAAAGCTTGCAACTTTTTGGATATTCCTACCCAGTAAGGGTTGACGCCCAAATAAGACACAGTATGGCTTGAAATTAGCAAGACTCGCCTGTACCGACATTCGATACCCCATGGCAATATAGCCAAGTGACTCGTCCCACACTATTATATGTTTCTCCAAGCAATGCTTGCGTAATGCCCGCTTGAAGGTCTAAACAGTATGTTCGGCCATTCCGTCAGCTCGTGGATGATCGCGGCTTGTTCGACGATGGTCTATGCAAGCGTCATCTAGCATTTCTTCGAATTCTCCGCGGAATTCAGTCCCTTGATCTGTGAGGACTTCGGCTGGAGCGTCGTATCTCATAAGGACATGCTCTTTAAAAGCGGCGGTGGTGAGCTTTGCAGTTTTGTGTGGTAACGCTACTACGTCAACCCATTTGCTAAAATTTTCAATCATGATCATTATATATTGTTTCCTCCTCCGGGATATCGGGAAGGGGCCTGCCAAATCGCACGACCAGCGATAAAATAACCCCTTGATGGGTAATAGTTGGAGGGTAGTTTGCCGGTTGTTAAAAGATGTACCTAGACAATCACATATTGCACACTTGTGCAATACCGCAGCGACATCAGATTGCATCCCAGACCACCAATAGCGTGCCCGCAGCAAGCTTAAGGTGCGCTTGGTCCCATAGTGACCCGGCTCGGTGTGAATTTGTTCAATCAGCGAGAGGCGTTCAGTCGCGCGAGGCACGTGTCTGTGACTACTGTCTGCTAACAATCGAACTAGCGAACCACCTAACCAAAGATAATTTTTAGCCCTTTTCTTTACTCGTTCCTCCTCCTCAGACCTTTTCTTTACTCGTTTCTCCTCCTCGGATGTAGTGCCTGGTCGGAGGGTTTGTGAGGAGATGAAAAGAATAAGTGCTCCGTCTTGCTATGGATCCGGGGCAGAACGAGAGGGGGGCAGCGAGGCTTAAGAATGTGTGATATAAAACCATGCTGACATTGTAGCTAAGTCGTCATCGAAATCCTGCCGCACTCCATTTTTTGTGGTCCTTGGCAAAGGATTTCGGGAAATGCCGTCTGCATTCAAACTAAGTAATCCTGGACAGTGAATTATTTCCACATCATATTTTTGTAAAATTAATGCCCATCACGCTAATTTTCCTGACAGTGTATCGTTCATCATCAGCCAATGTAAAGGTTGATGGCCGTTTAGAAGTGTAAACAGTTTTCTGTAAAGGTAGTGACGAAAGTGTACAATACCCTAAACTCATGCTAGACATTCTCGTTCGTAACTACTGTAATTTGACTCCGCACGATTATTACTCCTGCTTGCGTAAGCGATCACGTATTTTTCTTTGTTAGTTCACGCTCAGTTAAGATGGCTGCAATGCTAAGCTTTTCGAAGTCTGTTTGTAGGTAGAAAGGTAATTTGTGGTTAGGAGGTCAGAGGATGGGAGCACTAGAGTGGGCATCTTTCAACTTCTGAAAAGGCAAAATCTGGTCAGGTCCCCATACAAAAGGGATCACTTTTTTGAGTAGGTCGTTCAATGGTGAAGCGATTGTGCTTAAACTAGGGACAAATATGCGATAATAATTGGCTAATCCTATGAAGGCTCGAAGACTCGTGAGATCAACGGGGGTTGGCAGTTTGCTGATAGCCTCGGTTTTTGCTTCAAGTGGTGTGATTCCCTCGGAAGAAATGAAATGTCCAAGGTAAGGCACACCCACGGACCCGAAAGTACATTTAGCTGGATGACATTTTAATCCGACCTTTTTTAGTTCAGTTATGACCCATTCGATATGAGTTGCGTGATCTTCAATTGTGGCAGAGGCGATAATCAAATCATCAATATAACATCGTGGAAACTTGCAACCACCTAAAAGTGAATCCATTATTTTTTGAAAAACTGCGGGGGCGTTCTTAAGTCCAAAAGGCATGACAGACCACTCCCAACGACCATCACTACCCCAAAAGGCAGTTTTATGCCTATCCTTCTCCTCTATTTCAATCTTGTTAAAGCCTTGTCGTAAATCCAGAATACTGAAATATTAAGCGCCTCCTACATGATCAAATATTTCTTCGGCCAATGGCATTGGATGTCGATCTTGTATCGTTCTAATATTGAGTTCACGGTAATCGCCGCACATCTTGCCATCAGTAAAGTTTCCTTCAGCATCTTTTTTTCTGGGCATGACAGTTGGTGCTGCTAAAGTAGAATCCGACCAATAAATGAGGCCAACTTCCTCTAATTCAGCGCAGCGTTGGTCCACTAATTCCCATTCCGTTTCAGATAAGCAGTGTTTCAGCTTGAAAATGGGACGATCATCTTCCAGATCTATAGACATTTTATAGGTGGTATGGTGACCAAGATCATTTATAGAGAAAGCAAAAGGATCGATATTCTGGAGAATCACTTTGTTCAGTAGATCATGTACAGTTTCACAGAGATTAGAGCCAAATTTCCATTTAGGAGATTCTCAACCTTTAATTGTCATTGCTTCCATGGCTTGTGCAAAAGCTAGATGTTCAACCGCGATAAGTGACTAGCCTAATGAGTAAACAACCGGTGTTTCCTGTAAGCAGTTTTTCCAATGGTGCTCGCTGCGAGTAGGAAAGGCTATAGTCTAGTGAGGAGGTGTTGACATATGACTAGAGGGAGCAGATTGGGCAGTAGTATATGGTGGAATGGACCATGACATGTGGCTAGGGTTTAAGGAATCGTAGATTGTGACATCTGGAGAAGGTTTTATAGAGGATTAGAAGAGGAAAAATTAAGAAGAGTCTACATTCAGTGTCGAGCCCATGGTTGTGATGCTTCATGCCAGAAGAATAATATATAAAATGGGCGACAAATAACAATCCGCGTGGAAAATTTCATATGTCGAAATAAAATGATCATCCTAACAACATTAGTGTGGACACATAGATGATAAAAACAATAAAAAGACAGAAAAGTTACCAACCCCGTCCCAAATGTTGGGACCGTCGGGTTCACTCCTGAATCATTCCCCCCCCTTCTTAGGTCCTTGTCCTAAGAAGCCATCAAAACCGAAGTTCAAACCCCCATTTCACACTCCCCACAAAACCAAGGTCAACCAAGTTGGTCCCAACCTGCCCAATCCTTAGGTAAACAGGAAGAATGCGAAGCTTGAGTGCATGCCTCACATAATAATAAATCTATAGTTTCGTAACCAGGGGCACACAAGGGAGAATTGGAACAAATGAGAGAGAGGGAAAATAAGTGAAATGTAATGTTGGCTCGTCCTCAAGCCCTCGAAGGTGGCAAGGAGCCACATTAATTTGATTATCTTTGACTCTCTTGCCGTCAGCCCCTTCCAAGGTTAACACTCCTTTAGGGGAAACCTCAACCACCTTCAAAATAATTCGGCCTGCAGAAATATCCAAAGTATCCTTTTTCTGTAGCATCCGATAAACAAAATCCCCGGGCTGAAAACCTCGTTGTCGAGGAACATAAGAGCCGCTCCTACGGTGGGAATACCAAAGTTGATCTCTGTGTTGGGCCGCTTGCAAATTGCCCATAGCTATCGGAATCTCCCGATGAAAAACCTGCGCTCGAGCGGTAATTAGTCTTTCCACTGTCCCTTTACTATCCATCCGCTTGCAAATTGCCCATAGCTATCGGAATCTCTCGATGAAAAACCTGCGCTCGAGTGGTAATTAGTCTTTCCACTGTCCCTTTACTATCCATCTCCGGTAAGACAGTGGCTTGGGCCGAGGCAGATCCTGGGAGAATAAGATGCCTGCCAAACAACATAAAATAAGGGCTGTGACTATGGAGAGATGCCTGTCTACTAAACCTATAGCCCATAGCAATCGAAGGCACCCTTTGATCCCAATCCCCCACATCCTCCTCGAGTGCATATTTTCGGAATGCTCTCTTGAGTGTTTGGACACAACGTTCGGGTAACCCATCAGTTTTAGGATGATCTCTACTAGTAAGTTGGTGATCAATCAAACATTGCTCCATCAAAGTCGAAAAATCCCCAGCAAATTCGGAACCCTGATCGGTTAAAACTTTCACGGGGGCCCCAAACTGAGCAAGCACTCACTGTAAAAAGGCATCGGCCACAGACTTAGACTATTTTCGAGGTAACACCACAAACTCAATCCACTTAAAAAAATGCTCTATTATCACAAGCTCGAAGCGGTTTCCTCTTCGACTAGTCGGAAGAGGCCCTACCAAGTCTAATGACCAACGATAAAACATTCCCCGAATGGGAAGAGAATGTAATTCGGTACCATTTTTCTTGTACAATGTCGCTTTCACTCGATCGCATGTTAAGCATGCTTGAACCACTCAATTCACTTGTGCTCGAATACCATGCCACCAATAAGATGCTGCAACCAAAGAAGCGGTACGCTTCTGACCGAAATGACCACATTGCTCATGGAGGTTAGTGACTAAGGTTTCGGGATCACCAGGTGGTGGAACTACCTTCTTGACGCCATCCGGCCAAACCCTTAAGAGAACCCCTCTATCCCAAGTGTAAGCTGACATCCTTTGTAGAACTCTAGCTTTCTGGATCCCCTCTAAATGTGGTAAAGTTGACCCTTGCTGAATGGATTTCAAAGTGTCTAAATCATCAAAAATGTCCACCCTGCCAGCTGACAATGGGGCTTGCCCTTCCACCTCTGCCCCTAATGCAAAAAGTTCCCCCTCTTTTCTAGGAAGCAAAGAGAATGTTGTTGCTGCCATAACCATTCCAATCCCCAAAATAGGATCCTCATCGTACCTTGCTCTTGTTGCATCAACAGAAGATAGATCAGGGTTTTGCTAAGACTATCTGCAATTTCATGGGTCTCACCGGCTCGGTGAATTATCTCAAAATCATACTCTAGCAATATCAAAGCCCATCGAGCAAGTTTCCCTATAATCTTACTATTCTCCATTATCTATTTCAAAGGTTGGTGATCGGTGATGAGTGTGAAACGAACGCCATAAAGATATGGTCGGAAGTGTTCGATGGCCTTAACAGCTGCCAGAAGCTCCCCATGATAGCTACTATTAGAGGCCTTGCCTTATTGTTGCTCCGGCTCGCATAGGCCACCACGTTTTCGGCTCGTGAATCATCAAGCTGAGCTAATACGACCCCTTATCCGAATCTACTCCAATCACTGTAAAGAATAAATGGTCGAGAATGGTCTGGCATACGAAGAATCAGACTTTCTTTAAGCGCATTCTTCAAAAATTGGAATGCCTCTTCTTGTTCTTCCTTCCATTGCCACACTTGATGTTTCCAGAAGATTAAATTGAGGGCCTGAGCTGGGCTACTAAACTCTGGAACAAATCGTCTATAATAGTTAGCTTATCCCAAAAATATGCGGGGTGAAGATACATTTGTAGGAGCTGGCAACGCATCTAAGGCGGTGACTTTGACCATATGTGGACCTACAGTCCTAGTGGTAACCTCATGTCCCAAATACAAAATTTTGTCTACCCAAAATCTACCTTTACCTGGAAGACACTTTAAGCCTGCCGCTCTCAGAGCATCAATTACCATTTGTAAATGAAAGAGGTGATCCCCCAAATTGTTAGATAAAATGATCACGTCGTCAATATAACACCGAGCACATTCAATCCCTCGTAAAGCTTCATCCATTACTCGTTGAAACTTTGCGGGTACATTTTTTAATCCAAAAGGCATATTAAACCACTCGTATAATCTCTTACCTGCCCAGAATGATTTCCTCTCTCGATGCTTAGGTTCCATAGGCACTTGGTGAAATCCGTGCTTCAAATCCAAGATAGAATATATATTTGCTCCAACCAAGGCA
>JBBHKE010002557.1:180898-202231 GCA_037447655.1 Zygnema cylindricum | reverse complement strand
TTAGAACTTTATGAAACGTTCACGCGAAATTTCGGTACTAATTTTGACCCTTAACCCGTTTCAATGATACCCACCTGTTATTTAGACCCCACACTGCCACCTAAGTGCACCCATAGCTATAACTTTTTAAATATAACTCCAAATCGCGTGATTCTTTCGCGAACGTCTACCAAATTTAATAATCTATAATCATAACTCCTAAATGCCCTTTTATAAACAAGTTCGATCCGCTATTACTGTTACAGATCGATCGAGGGTCGTTGGCGGCAAAGATCGATCGAGGGTCGACGACGGCGACAAATTGATCGAGGGTCATCGACGACGACTGATCGATCAAGGGTCGTTGGAGACGACTAATCCATCGAAGTGCGTCAGCGAGGACCGATGGATCGAGGGTCATCTATAGCAAACGATCGATCGAGGATCTAAAACGTCGACAGATTGATCGAGGGTCATTGGCAGCGACTGATCGATCGAGGGTCGACAGCGGCGACGGATTGATCAAGGGTCGTCGGAAGCGACCAATTCATCGAGGGGCGTCAGCGAGTACCGATCGATTGAGGGTCGTCTATAGCAAACGATCAATCGATGGTCGTCAGCAACGACAGATTGATTGAGGGGTGTCGGAGGCGACCGATCGATTGAGGGTCGTTGGCGGTGACAAATCGATCAAGGGTCGACGCCTGCGACCGATCGACCGAGGGTTGTCAGCGGCGACCGATTGATCGAGGGTCGTCAGCGATGACATATTGATCGAGGTTTGTTGGAGGCTACTGATCGCCGGAGGATCGTTGGCGGCGAAAATGGATCGAGGGTCGTCCAAGTCGACAAATTGATCGAGGGTTGTGGGTGGCGACCGATCGATCGTGGGTCGTCAACGGCGACCGATTGATCGAGGGTCGTCGGCGGCAACAGATGGATCGAGGGTCGTTGGCGGCGACCGGTCGATCGAGGGTCGTGTGAGGCGACCGGTCGGTCGAGGGTCGTCAGAGGTGACCGATCACTCGAGGGTCGTCGTCGGCGACCGATCGATCAAGGGTCGTCAGCGACGACCGATCGATCTAGGGTCGTCGCCGGTGGAGGCGACCGATCGATCGAGAGTCGTCAACGGCGACCGATCGATCGTGGGTCGTCGACGACGACTAATCGATCGAGGGTCGTCGCGAAGATCGATCGATCGAGGGTCGTCGACGGCGAATGATTGAGGGTCATCGGCGGCAACCGATCGATCGAAGATTGTCGCCAGCGATCGATCGATCGAAGATCGTCCGCGGTGACTTATCGATCAAGGATCGTCGGCGGCAATCGATCGAAGATCGTTGCGATTGGGATTGAGGTTGGGATTGGGATTGGGATTGGGCTTGGGATTGGGATTGGGATTGGGATTGGGATTGTGATTGAGATTAGGATTGGGATTGGGATTGGGATTGGGATTGAGATCGAGATTGGGTTCGAGATTGGGTTTCAGATTGTGATTGGGTTTGGGATTGAGATTGGGATTGGGATTGGGATTGGGATTGGGATTGGGATTGTGATTGTGATTGTGATTGGGATTGGGATTGGGATTAGGATTGTGTCAATTTTCAAATACCCTTTTGACTCCAATAAAATCACCTGGTAATTCTAAATGATACAAAAAATCCATAAACTATTCATTTAGTTTGTATACTTAGTTGTTAACTAAAACAAAACCATAAAATGCCCATTTAAATTATACACGCAATTGTTGACAAAAGCAAAACCTCGCTAGAGACAAGAGGCTTGAATTAAACTTACCATGAGATGCTTCTTCAACTATTCAACTACATGTCATGTGAAATTCATATGATGGTATTTCCCTAAAATCCACCACAGCAAAAGAAACATTTCACATGACGACAAAAATCCTTTCTTTCCTAGATAAAAAAACTAATATATATCAGAAGGCAATATCTTTAGTAACTTGCTCTCTAAAACTACTCCGGACCTCTCTCCTAGAGTCATTATTCTTAAACGTTTCACATGACGATAAAAAACCTTTCTTTCTTAAATAGAAAAACAAATATATATCAGAAGGCAGTATCTTCAACAACTAGATATGCAATAAGACAAAAATTGTCCAAACCATAAAACAAATCTTTTAAAGAAAAACCTAAAAAAATCCTTTAGTTTATAATTTATTTACTTGAGGAAGAGAAAGTACCTTTTCCATACCGTGCACAATGAAATATCCCCCATGATCGAAAGGACGTCCCAAAGACCACTGCAAACAAACCTTTTGAACCTATGTGGGACACTTTGGGTCGAACAATAATTGGTTAGCATCCAATTTCTTCGCTATTTTCTGTTTCATTAAACAAACTTTCTCCGTTCTTCTTGGGTCTGTAATGCTGCACCGAATAGCAACAAGTAGAACAGAAAATAACACAAAGATTATGTTTTTGTCATTAGAATCTTAATGATTTTGACAATCATTTGTTTACCATGTTTAATTATGAAGGCATTAATGCATAGAAATTGTTTCATTCCTGTCCGAATCCAAATTGACATGACATGACATGGCAAGTTTTTTTGGCAATTAGTTTTCAGACATTGCTGACAACAGTTGAGAAAAACAAGAAGGTCAAAAAGCTTGTAGGAAATGCAAAACATAGTGTAATCCTAACATTTTTATAGTGGCCATTCATTTGATCGCTAAAGAATTAAGCAATCCTTTTTCCCAAACGTGTTGGAATAACAGAAGAGAACTCGATAGAATTCGGTTTGTCTCTTTTCCAAACTCATTTTCCTCCGTCTACACTATTAATTTTTCTATCACAATATTGTGATGTAAGGGTCAGAGTCGGCCCTTCATATTGGACCCATAAACATACAAACCAACATGGAGAAAAAGGAGATTGAGAGGCAAAAAAGATTAACTTTAATGGTGAAAAGGTTTTATAATAGTCCAGCATAATGTACACCGCCCACAGATATTTGTGTGGAATACATAAGCAAATTTATAATGGGATCTGCCGTTCTGATTGACATAAAATGAGTTACTTTCTATACTAATTCACGCGTCAGACTATCGTTTATCTCAATGTAAGAAAACTTCAATGTAGTGCTATCATTGAAAAGAATGGACAATACCCCACTCTAAATATTATCAAAGATTACTACCCAATTGAGAATTCCCAAAAATAGTACCATTTCAGCAATAACTAACAATACTGCTCAATTCAAATTATTGATATCAAACCCCATTCTAAACATTGCCAAAAACACCAGTCTACCTAATAAATAACGATCAAACTGCAACGACACATCTACTAAAACAAATCAGATGGCTAATTTTTAAAGGGTAGGCTCACCTTTATCTTTCGAATCTCCATTGTTGTCATTGCATCCTCCTTCCTCTTCTTGACCTCCCCTTTTCTCTGTATCCTTTTTTTTCCTTACATCTCCAGCAGATTCCTCAACTCCTCTCCCTTTTTCCTTCCTTTCCTCGTCTTCATCACTCTATTTCAGTCTATATTGCCCATCAATTCTGCTTCCACACAATCGTCCATAACTTTTACTAAACCCTCTCTTCACTCTTCTGTAAACTGTGTCAACCACAGTTTCAGCCGAACCCAAAAAACTTCAATCCCGAGTCGACTCTCCACCGTTCGTATCTCTTTTCCTCCCCTCCCATTCACATTTCAAATCTACCTTTCTCTCCTATTTTACTGATCCATTTGAAAGCTGAACTGAATATTGAAACAGAAAACTGAAAACTGAAGCTGACAACTGGAAACTGGAAAAAAAAAATATCACCATTCTCTGGAATAACGAGTGGCAAGTTTTTGCCAGACAACCGCTTGAGATAATCTGTTTCTAAAACAATTTCCATATTCTTTCCTCCAAAAGTTGAGTCCCCACAATCTGACTCTACAGCTGTCTTATAGGTTGCCTGCGGCTTGACCATACTCCTCTCTTGCCTCCCTACGCTCCTCTTTTTACTCCCCCATTCTTGACAAAGGGATTGCACCTGTGTTGCCATTTTGAACTTCTTCTTTTCCGAAACTCCCAAAGATTGCCATGAATGAAGCTCTTGCGACATGACAGGCGTCTTTTCTCCCATGTGTTTCATATCTCCTAATTCGTTCTTCAAGGATTAAACTGAAACCGAATTTTGATTTTTTCTCTCTCTCCTTCTCCTCCCTTTTCCCCTCCCTGTCTCTTTCTAAAACCATCAGTATTTATTTCCTTCTTAACCTTGTTCTATTTCCAAAAAAGAAATATCCAAAAAGAAAGGAAAGTTAGCAAACAGAATCTGGTACCAACCAGATAGGCTGTTGTTTCCACAGAAATTCGAGTCTCTCTAACTCGAAAATTTGGACTGACAACTGTTATATATCCACCAACTATTGTTGTTGAAAAAGCCTCCGTCTACACCAAAAAAAACTGTTTTTTTAGAGAAGCAAAATCCATAATGTACTTTAGATTCTTCGTCTTTCAAACAAGCAAAAACAGAGAATGTACTTAAAATACTCTCTAAAATATCTAATCAGTGATACCGCTCAAGAATATACGCAGAGACATACCCTAGAGAACTGAGACTAACCAGCCTTTTTATGCATATTAACAGTAAATCATCTTTACAATCAATTATATGTACAATCAATTATATTTACAGTCAATCATATTTACAGTATTCAGAATAAATGAACTCACAAGTTCCACAGCTGGTTTCTCAGTCATGATTTCAGAAGCACTTGAAGAAACACTCAAACGTCGACTCATCTCTCTAACACGAACCATTTTTTTTCTTGGAAACAACAGCTTTTCTGTAGCACTGAGACGCCATAGAGGTTGATCCGAAACATGCTGTGCTGCGAGGCCCCGCCATCGCAAAAACTTTTTGTTTACTTCTTGTTTTTAGAGTAGAATTACTCATTACCAAAGACCTAGCCACTCTTTCTATTGACATCACAGCAGTAGCCATGGTTGGTTGTCTGCATAAACTATATAAACGAAGAAACCCAACATCTCTCCTCTATAATACATCTGAGCACACATTTTTTCAAAGGTTCGCCCATAGACCATATCTTCATAAAATCTCAAGCCCTCCTCCGTTGTGAATTCCTGCGGTCATTTGAACAAAAACCACTAGCAAAACTTTAGACAATTACATCATTTTTAAGACAAGACGCTATATTTTCAGCATCAAAACTTGCAATTCTTGACAAAAAGATGCTTAAAGTTTGAACAAAAAACATTAGCATATTGACCTTTTGGTAAAAAAAAGGGACTATAAACTATCCAAAATCTGTGCAGTCAACGATTCGAACACTCAAATCAACAAAAAAAAAAAAAACAAACTGTAGAACTCATATCTTCAAGATAAAACCAGTAGTTTAGCTGTGACATAATAGTTCCTGATCTTCAACCTTGTGTCCATATATCCAAGAACCCAATTCCACTTCAGTATGATTTAATAGTGTACATCACAAACTTCGGGATGAAAGAAAATCAGAGCCTATTGCACGATTTTGAAAAAAAAGGGCAGTCACCGAATTGAAAGCTACTTGCATTAAACAGCCCTCTACTGAATAGATTCTATAAAGTTCCTACCAAACAAGCAAATCAAAATGGTCCGTTTGCCATCTAATAAGCGCGTACAGGTCAACTATGTGCAAACTCAGAAGGAAGAGAAATGCAATCAATTAACCTATATTTTCATCACTACCTGCTAAGAACAGTGACACATAAATTGGTCAAAGAACAACATGAACACGAACTCTAAAAAGTGGAAATGTCCATTGGTTACCGTACAGGAGTTATTATACAACAAGTATCTGCAAAACCAATATACACAGCCAATCAAAACGAGCAAAACAAAAACAACATGCCCATGGACTCATCAGTAAGGCATAAGCGAAATGAAATCAGACACCTGTGTTGAGAGAAAGGACATAGCCTTACAGCAGGCTAACGAAAAATTATCCAAGAAAGAAGACATTGACAACTGTCATCGAGAACAATAAACAGACTACTCAATAATTATCAAAAACAAACATCACATTGAAAGAGTTCACCAAGAACCACATTTCAAAATGATAAACAACCAAGCACATCTGCCGCTAGAAAAAACATAGATACATCACAGCAATATGGACATTCAATTGCAAAACAAATAAAAATAAAAATGAAGCAAACAAAAAAAATAGCAACTGTTTTAAGAATCTTTCCTGCAGCGTCACAATAGTAAAACCAAGGAAACATACTATTGTAACTGCATTGCACATCCCATCACCGTGGTTTAGACACCTTTATTTTTTAATGACATTTGCATAATCAGTAAAATCAACAATCCAACTACTTGCATGGCCAGAAAACTATCAGCTGTCTTTAAACCATAACCAATATTACTATTCATGAAGACTAACTTATTAATGTAACCGTTAGGTCCGCAATACGTTAGGTCCACAAGGACATTGAAGGGCCTTAAACTCCACCACATTAATACAGTTTAATCAATTTCTCTCAAAACCTTGCAAAAGTATGTTTAAAAAACAAACTTCAGCAAGAAGACCTAAAGTAAAATCGAAACAAGACAGACTTCCAACAACGAGCCAAAAAGAGGATCGCATTAACCGAACACAGAACATCGGCTTGCCTTAAAACAAACTTCAAGCATATTATTGGTTCTCATATTGAAAAAGAAGCAAATGTTCACAATATTGTAGCCTGTAATTTTGGGAAAAGAAACACTCACGAAAAAAAAAAGTTGCGGGGAAATCAGACACCAAACATTGCAAACTGAGTATCAGGAAATTCCAACTTTTAATTCAATGAAGACTCTCCAAAATAGATCAGAAAATAATCTAAAAGGAAAGAAAAGCAGAAGAGCCGTGTGCCCTTACCAGTCACCTGTACTGGAAGCAGTACTTGTAGAGGGGGAGTGGGGAAACCCGAAAACCTCTGTTGTCATCATTTTATGATGAAATCGAGTGAGCCAATAGGCTTGTCGTTTTGCCATGCCACGAGCCAGCTGTCACTCATCCATCACATTCAAATAATCAACCAACTCTTGCTGTTTGAAAAATCCTTCGTCTGCACCAAAAAAACCGTTTTATCAGAGAAGCTAAATCCATAATGTACTTTAGATTCTTCGTTTTTCAAATAAGCAAAAACAGAGAATGTACTTAAGATACTCTCTAAAATACCTAATCAGTGATACTGCTCAAGAATTTACGCAGAGACATACCCTGGAGAACTGAGACTAACCAGCATAATAACAGTAAATCATCTTTACAATCGATTATATGTATAATCAATTCTATTTACAGTCAATCATATTCATAATCATATTTATATTTACGGTATTCAGAATAAATGAACTCACCAATTCCACAGCTGGTTTCTCAGTCATAATTTTGGAAGCAGTTGCAGAAGCACGCAAACGTGTCAAACGCAAACCACTTCTTTCTTTCTTTCTTTCTTGGAAACAACAGCCTTTCCACGGAACTGAGAAGCCATAGAGCTTCATCCGGAACCGGCTATGCTGCGAGGCCCCGCCATTGCAGAAACTCCATGATTAATTTTTGCTGTGAGAGTAGAATTGCTCAATACCACAGACCTAGCCACTCCTACTATTGACAGCACAGCAGCAGTAGCCGTGGTTTTCTGCAGAATAACTTGTATTCCTCATTCTGTAGCCTAGGTGGGAGCAATTGGCGTTTGCCCTTGGAATTGCGTTGTTGAACATTCCGTTGTTTTGCAAATTGGATTCTAACGAGGGAGAGGGAGTGGGAGAAGGGATGGACAACTGGCAGGAGCGCTTGGAATTGGATTGAACGTACTGTTGTTTTGAAAATTTATAATCTAACGAGGGAGAGGGAGGGGGAGAGGGAGAGGGAGGGGGGAGAGGGAGAGGGAGAAGGGAAGGAGCGGGAGGAGGGGAAATCCGTTAAAAATCGACAAACAAAAATATGTTGTAGTGGTACGTTGAGAAGAAAACGACAGAGGAAACGTGTAAACCAAACAGCAAAAACGACAAAAGTAAAAGGTAAGGTAGACCTATGAGTCACAGTGAAAACGACATATGAAACACATGGACGTTACAATCAAAGCGACAGAAAAAAACGTTGAAACTGTACTTTAACACAAAAACGACAATTAGACATGCAAACGTTTTGCGTGTAGATCGACAAAAGAATAAAGTACGCTACAATAATACGTCAGAAAAAAGCATACGCTGTAAAAAAATGCAGCATAAAACAGTCCAAGACACTAAAACGACAAAGAAAAAATAGACGTTAAAGTACAAATTGACAAAGAGAATAGATCGGTTCGAAAACGTGCCTTGCAAAAGTAGCGCCAAAACGACAAAAAAAATAGACGTTAAATTACAAATTGACAAAGAGAATTAGAGAATAGATCATAGATGTCCTATGCGCATAAAACGCACGGAGTAAACTAACGAATACTACGTAGAGTGCGCATAAAACAATTTCAAACTTTTAAAATTCGTAGGTAAAATTCGTGCTTTTTTTGGACTTTCAAATTTCAAAAATTTTCAATATTCAATACCTTAAAAAACTGAAAAGTGCAACGAACTCGCGGCGAGCGCCTGAATTTACAGCGTCTCCAACGGCGGCTTCCTTCTGAAGACGGAGTGGAAGACAAAAAATACGCGCGCGCAAATGAAGCATTTTTTTTAATTGTCCGTAAAATTTCCGTACAATATGAGACGTACGAAATTTACGAAACACGCGAGTACTACGTAGTTTTCGTAAAAAAGTCCAAATCCGTACGAAATGGACATCTATGGAATAGATCCGTTCGAAAACGTGCCTTGCAAAAGTAACGTTAGATTACACGACAAAGGAAAAAAAAACAAATGTGGAAACCAAAAAAACAAAACAAAAAGCATACGTTGAATAAAAAACGAAAGAGTTTACATAACAGTACAGTGACATTAAAACGACAAACGAAAAATAGACGTTAACGTACAAATCGACAAAGAAAAAGTAGATCCGTTGGAAATTCGTACCTTGCAAAAGGAGCGTTAGATTACACGACAAAGCCAAATAAAACAAATGGCGAATACAGAAAAACAAAACTATAAAGGTACACTGAGATTAATAAAGGGTACAAGGACACTGAAACAACAAATGAAAAATAAACTTTACTGAACCATACAACGGACAAGCAAAAAAATATCCGTTGTAAAACGTACGCTGCAAGAACGACGTTAGATTATACAATTTACTAGTGTCGTGTATCGGTAAAAAATTTATCGCGATAACACCGATACCGATAGTTATCGGTTATCGAACGGTCAAAGGTTCCGATTTTATCGGTCTGAGACCAACACATTCCATATCGGCGATAACTTAAAAATATAGTATGCATACAATAGTACTTTATAACATACTGTTTTATATTATTGACTTTATATAGCATGGCATGCCACGTATAAGAACATGTTCCGTCTCTGTTTAACTGCGATTTATTACGGGAAGCGCAACACATAAACGTTGGCCGGTTAACTGAAAATAAATTTTACAGCAAAGAACGGAATTGTACCAACAAACTGGTGAACATGGAACAGAAAAAGGACGGCGGACACAAAGTACAACGGACGCAAAATAACATTCTGCGCGCCGCCGGAATCGAACGGACGACTGGGAATGAGAAAACACGAGCAGACGACCAGCGTGAGCGCCGACATCTCGGAATGGCTCTTTTGGCAGCTTATGCCGAAAAAGCCGACAGATTGACACGTGGCAGGTCCCTAGTGGATCCCAAGGAAGAAAGGGACAAAGCCATGGCGTCGGATGTGAAAGGTACATCGTTTTTACTGGATCCGTACCAAAACCGTACAGATCTCATGGCGGCTACTATACTTTCTGTACTTGTACAACTGTACAATACAATGATCTGATTGGTAGACCCCTCAGTAGATAGGGGTTATGAGTAGGGCGCGTCCGAGGAATAACACGTACAGTTGAGTGTACTAGCCGTACATTTATCTGTACGGTCCGTAAAGATATCGCCGATAGTTATCGATATCGGTGTTATCGCAGATAATAACCGATAAATATTGGTTATTTATCGGCGATAACACCGATAACGATATATCGTAACGATATATCGATTATCAGCTACCCGAAAAAAGGCCCATATCGGTTATCGGCAAATCCTTACCGATACACAACGCTACAATTTACGGAAAAGGACAGGTGGAGAAACCAAAAAGGTTCGTTGATTTTTTTGAGATATGTTAATAATGATACGTTAATACAGTAAAAGGTACGCTGGATAAAAAACCCAACGAGTTAAAAAAAGTTAGTGTAGCGCCAAAACGACAAGGAAAAAATAAACGTTTGAATGTTAAGGAACAAAGCAAAATCGATCCGTTGGAAAACGTACGTCCCCAATGGGACGTTGGATTAAACGACAAAACCAAAAAAGGACATACGGGAGAAACCAAAAAGACAAAACTAAAAAGGTACGTTGAGATTACACAAAAGATTGTAGCGACATCGAAACGACAAAAAAGTAAACGTTAACAAAGCAAAAATAGATCCGTTGGAAAACGTGGGTTGCATACGACATTGCAAATAAAAAACAGGTGACGAAACTAAAAATGATAAATAACTGAATAAGGTGCGTGCACGAAAAACGGCAGGGAAAAAATAAACGTTTGAATTCAGATCATAGTTCAAAAATAGGTGAAAGTAGGCCTATACAATATGCCTATTGTACGCAAAAACATACAATATGGCCTTAAGACCCATATTGTATTGGTCGCAAAATGAAAAATATTAGTAACATGGTTGAGTTCCACATCGATCGATAGAGAATTAAATGTCATGTCTAAATGTTGAAAAACATTCGGACAAATTTTTATTTTTCCGTGAATTTTGAGGTATTTTTTATTTAAACCGTCAGATTTGGACGATCGGATGGTCTTTGATCAAAGTAGCGATTTAAGAAGATCACATGAAAAGCCCATAACACAACTTACGATAGGACTTACGTCCGCGTTTTTTTTTTTCGGGTTTTTTTCCCGCAGAATGTCATCCTACGCCGTGTCAGTTCGCTAAAAAAATTCGTCCGGCGGCGTGCGCTGTACTATGATGATACGTCAAATTCGTACGTTCGTACAGGAGTGTGCACACGCACACACATACAGTATGCTTACTCTACGCGAGTTTTGTGCCAAGTTTTGTGCGCCTACCAAAGGCCTACCATAAAAACGCCTACTTTTGAACGATGATTCAGATCAACAAAGCAAATATATATCCGTTCGATAACGTGGACAAAATCAAAAAGGTTCGTGGACAAAATCAAAAAGGTTCGTGTACAAAAAAGACAAAGAAAAATAAACGTTTAGATTAAAATCGATAAATCCATTGGAAAACGTTTGCTGCCAAAGGGACGTTGTTTTATACGACAGAGTACAAAAGGACTGGAAACACGGCGGAAACCTTTCAAAATCCGAAACACCTACAGTACTATGAACTCCGGCGTCCTCGAATTCAGTTGAACAAGCAAAGATAACTGTGTCTAACCTGAATTTTATTAAATTGAATGTGCTCTTGTTCTGTATGTTGTCTTGTATTCTGTATGTACTTACAATAAGAGGTTACTGTTTTTTTGGAATAGTATATTCCTATCTAACATGACAACTTCTTCAGCCCTACTCCCCCCTCCTCTTTCTCTTTTATGTTAGGTACAACAGTTTAGTTGATTTTGTGAAAAGTAGCCTTGTTTGAAGATGCCTATCTTCTACTTATTTTTTAATTTATCGAAAAAAGGACGCAAGCCCGAGACTGTAATTATAAAAGTGTATATTGGATATAAACAAGGCAAAATGGTGATACCAAGATAGAACAAATAACAGTTAAAAAGTCTACAATACTAAGAGGTAGATAAAGTATTGTTTTTCTGTTACGAGTTCAAGTTCAACTTTTAGTTCAGTAACTTGTTCGAAATTCAGTTCAGTACCTAGTTTATTTTTCAGCTCAATTTCCTATTAGTATTAACTTCAGTATGGAGTTTAAAGTTCTTGTCTATATTTGTTTAAATGTATAGGTAATTGTGTTCAGTTCAGTGTCCACTATAATATTTGGCTTGGTTTTCTGTCATAATCGTGTTCAGTTCAGTGTCCACTATAATATTTGGCTTGGTTTTCTATCGAATGTTATATTTGGTTTTGTTTTCTGTAGTTTATTCTAGTTAAGTTACAAGCTCAGTTTTTGTTTGAATATATACGTAATCGTGTTCAGTTCAGTGTCCGCAGTAATATTTAGCTTGGTTTTCTGAAGAATGTTATAATTGGTTTAGTGTTATGTAGTATATTCTAGTTCACTTACAAGTTCAGTCCACATTTCAGCAGAATATTATGGTTTTTTTACAAGTTCGACCAACATTTCAGCAGAAAATTCTAGGTCAGTTACAAGTTCAGCCAACTTTTCAACAGAATATTCTACTTCAATTAGAAGTCCAGCCCACATTTCAACAGTATATTCTTGGTTAGTTACAAGTTCAACCCACGTTTCAACAGTGTATTCTAGGTCAGTTAAAAAAACAGACCACATCTCAACAGTATATTTTAGGTCAGTTAAAAGTTCCATCCACCTTTCAACAGTACATTACAGGTCAGTTACAAGTTCAGCCCACATTTTATCAGAAAATTCTAGTTCAATTACAAGTCCAGCCCAAATTTCAACAGTATATTCTAGGTTAGTTTTAAGTTCAACCCACATTTCAGCAGAATATTCTAGGTTAGTTACATGTTCAACCCACATTTCAACAGTATAATCTTGGTTAGGTACAAGTTCAGCCCACATTTTAGCCCACATTTTAGCAGAATATTCTAGTTCAGTTAGAAGTTCAGGCCACATTTCAACAATATATTTTAGGTCAGTTACAAGTTTAGCCCACATTTCAACAGTATATTCTAGGATAGTTACAAGTTCAGCCCACATTTCAGTAGAAAACTCTAGTTCAATTACAAGTTTAGCCCACATTTCAGCAGAAAATTCTAGTTCAATTACAAGTTCAACCCACATTTCAGCAGAAAATTCTAGGTCATTTACAAGTTTAGTCCACATTTCCACAGTATATTCTAGGTCAGTTACAAGTTCAGCCCACATTTCAACATTATATTCTAGGTCAGTTACAAGTTTAGCCCACATTTCAACAGTATATTCTAGGATAGTTACAAGTTCAGCCCACATTTCAGTAGAAAACTCTAGTTCAATTACAAGTTTAGCCCACATTTCAGCAGAAAATTCTAGTTCAATTACAAGTTCAACCCACATTTCAGCAGAAAATTCTAGGTCATTTACAAGTTTAGTCCACATTTCCACAGTATATTCTAGGTCAGTTACAAGTTCAGCCCACATTTCAACATTATATTCTAGGTCAGTTACAAGTTTAGCCCACATTTCAACAGTATATTCTTTGTTAGGTACAAGTCCAACCCACATTTCAGCAGAATATTCTAGTTCAGTTTGAAGTTCAGCCCACATTTCAGCAGAATATTCTAGGTCAGTTACAAGTTCAACCTACATTTAAGCAAAATATTATAGTGCTTCGTTCGGAATTCATATATATAGATACAAGTATGCATACATATATATGTATGCTTGTATGAATATACGTATTGGGTTTATGCATGAATGTATGTTTGTATGCATATATATACAATTATTTATGCAAACATATGTAAAGTTTTTCAAAAGTACTTTGAAAAACTTTATGGAGGTTGTCACTTCTTTACATACCCGGCTGAATGTTGTTCGTTGGGCTTCACTTGTGCAGAATGGTAGTAAGTTCTATATTTCGCCACAAGCCCTGTAGCATCCTTTGCCGCGATCACGGCTAAAACTTGTTCTTTAAAGACGAAAGAATAACATTCATTTGATGCTAGTTTTGTCTACAAAAACCTTAGAAAACCCATAACAATCTCGATTGCCTCCTTTGGGTCATAAATCCCTTACTTGAATTAGAGTTACTAACTCTAAAAGAGGGTGGGTAATGTAGTCTCCAATAACTAATCTTGGTGCAATTCTCTCTGATTGGATGAATTGTTCTATTCAAATTTAGTTTTAAATTTGATAAAATGTCAAATTCATTTCTAAAACTCTAAAAAGAAAAAAGAACCGACAGGAAAAAGGGATTGAAAACACAAAAAACAAAATTAACAGGAAAAAAAACTCACCTTTGGAATGGCCGGTAAAGCTTCTCCAAATTCTATTTTTGCCAATTGTTGTCGAGACCCCAAAGTTGTCTCTAATTGCTCCTAATGGACTACAAGTGCCACCTGTACCGCTCCTCCTCCAGGGACCACCTGAATTTTCTCCAAGAGCCACTCAGAGTCAACTAAAGGCAAAGCTTGTATTCTCTTAGAGAAAGATGAGATAGTGAGGATGAAAGGTGAGATAGTGAGGATGGAAGATGAGATTGTGAGGAGGAAAGATGAGACAGTGAGGGAGGAAAGATGAGACAGTGAGAGAGAAAAGATGACAGTGAGAGAGAAAAGATGACAGTGAGGGAGGAAAGATGACAGTGAGGGAGGAAAGATTAGACAGTGAGAGAGGAAAGATGACAGTGAGGGAGGAAAGATGACAGTGAGGGAGGAAAGATTAGACAGTGAGAGAGGAAAGATGACAGTGAGGGAGGAAAGATGAGACAGTGAGGGAGGAAAGATGACAGTGAGGGAGGAAAGATTAGACAGTGAGAGAGGAAAGATGACAGTGAGGGAGGAAAGATTAGACAGTGAGGGAGGAAAGATGACAGTGAGGGAGGAAAGATTAGACAGTGAGAGAGGAGAGATGACAGTGAGGGAGGAAAGATGAGACAGTGAGAGAGGAAAAAAAGATTGTGAAATATTGATGCCAAAGTGGAATCAGAGAAGGTGTTGCCACGTTAGCATCTTACCTCAATATGCAGCCTGAGGATGCGGTTAGGGTAACCTTCCATCAGGCGAAAAGTGGGGTTGTTTACTGGAGAAAGTACCCTTCCGTACTAGGTCGTACTGTTTTTTTTTTTTTTTTTACAAAAGATGTTTACTAAAAATTCGTTGAGATTCTCCAGACTTCTTGGAGAAAAAAAACCACCGTCCGATTTTCAATTTTCGACGCAAACGCTTCTTGTTTCCAGTACGTAGCTAGTCTCTTCCTACTGTCCTCGGGAGGAGAGTTTGTGATTACTGGACGCGTGTTTTGGTCCACTTGTAAAGTCAGAGTCGATCCACGACAGACATGAAGCAATAAACTTACATGTGGCAAATGGAGTGTACCGTGTGACATCAAAGCCAGCCTGTTCGACGACAAAAAAATCTTGGTTGTATAGCCAGCCTGCTCGACGACAAATAAAACTTGGTTGTAAGACATCCTGTGACGTCTCCTTCATAAATGTGCGATACAACGATTCACGTACAAATGGTACATTCTTCGACATTTGTACAAACTTTAATTCTGCAACGTTTTTCGTGGCCGTTGATACAACAACAACCCTAAGAACGTTCAGATTGTACATTAGCGTGACGCTACTAGATATTTTAATCGGCGTCTGCCCGTACATATACGCAGCTGCGATTTTGTCCTTTTGCAAATGATGATTATTCCCGGGCGGCTCAACAGGTCCTACGTGGTACCAATCGCAATCTAACACCTCATTCACTGGCACGACCTGATGGAAGGGTGTTACAAATATTACTCCCAGTAAACGTGTTCGTACGATTACTGGGAACGCCTGATGGAAGGTTACCCTAAACAAGGATTTAACGCGCGTGGAAATTGCCAACGAGGGTACCGTACAGGAAAGGTTGCGGACACAGCACTCTGTCAGGCATGGACATAACCCATAGGCAAAGTGTTGAATAGGTGCACGTCTACAAATGTCACACAATGTTATACGACGTCCACAGCAATTTTTAACAGCTTGGTGCGTCATCTCAGATTGTACAGTTAACAATCGTCACGGGCATTGTCGACGTATACAGTCGTCACACCCTTTAAGTGACAACTTCTTTTGGTACACATAGGGACACCTGAAATCCGGGTCCGCCGGATCCGCGCTAAAATACAAAGTAAGTTCGCTAAGTTACAAGTACATGGGGACACACCCTTAAATGTAGACGCCGCAAAATGTAACCGACAAAAAAGTACTAATTTTGAAATTGTAATGATAAATTATTTGGGGTATGGTTACACGAGGAGGTCTCTGTAATTGTACGGACAGCAAAATTTATGTATTACAGAGGCCTCGGGTATATCGCGTATCTTTTGTCAAAAAGTTTTACATACGTGTTCTGATATGAGTGGTTCCACGTAAGTTGACTACCAAATCTCAAAAATTATCGAATACCTGGAAACCGACCTTCTTCGTCTGCAAAATCGTACTTGCGTATGACGTACGTGTACTTCACAAGTGTACCTCGTCAATGTACCTCAGAGATCTCCTTCACTCTGCTGACTTTCAGGAAAAAACCGTATTTCTTTCCGGCAAATATTTTACAGTCACTTTGTCCGAAGTCACGAGACTTTGAAACATAGTTCAAAAGTAGGTGAAAGTAGGCCCATACAATATGCCTATTGTATGCAAAACATACAATATGTCCTTAAGACCCATATTGTATTGGTCGAAAAATGAAAAAAAAAAGTTGCAGGGTTGAGTCGCACATCGATCGATAGATAATTAAACGTCATGTCTAAATTTTGAAAAAAAATCGGACAAAAAAAATAATTTCTGTGAGTTTTGAGGTAAAACTTTTTTAAACCGTCAGATTCAGACGATCGGACGGTCTCTGATCAAAGTAGCGATCTAAGAAGATCACATGAAAAGCCCATAACACAACTTACGAAAGGACTATCTGTCATATTAGCGTCTGCAATTTTGAACGTCCGCGTGTTTTAGTTCGCTAAAAAAATTCGTCCGTCGGCGTGCGCTGAACTATGATCATACGTCAGATTCGTATGTCCGTACAATAGTGTCCACTGCGCACACCCATACAGTATGCCTACTCTACGCGAGTTTAGTGCCAAGTTTTGTGCGCCTACCAAAGGCCTGCCATAAAAACGCCTACTTTTGAACTATGCTTTGAAAACCTGTGGGATTTTTTTATTTTTATTTTTTTTTAGCTTCGATATATCGACAATACGATATATTGGCGATATATCGGCGATTTATTGGCGATATATCGCGATAATTTTAAGTTCGGTATATTGAAGCGATATATTGATTATCTGGTACTTGAAATTCGATATATATCGAATATAGACAAACGGTCCTCGATACCCAACACTACTTTTGACCATAGTTAGGGTTTGACTTTTGACCATAGTTAGGGCTTGACTTTTGACCATAGTTGTTCAATTCGTACGGATTTGGACTTTCTACGATTTCTACTTATTATTTGTTGTTTTTATACTTTTCGGAAATTCGTACCTTGCAAAAGGAACGTTAGATTACACGACAAAGCCAAATAAAAGTATAAAACAATTGGCGAATACAGAAAAACAAAACGAAAAAGGTACACTAAGACTAATAAAAAGTACAAAGAAACTTAAACGACAAATGAAAAGTAAACGTTACTGTACCATACAACGGACAAGCAAAAAAAATAGCCGTTGTAAGTGTTGATATTCGATTTTTTTGAGATACGCTAATAATAATACGTTAATACAGTACAAGGTACGCTGGATAAAAAACCCAACGATCTAAGAAAAGTTACTGTAGCGCCAAAACGACAAGGAACAAAGCAAAATCGATCCGTTGGAAAACGTACGTCCCCAATGGGACGTTGGATTAAACGACAGAACCAAAAAGGGACAAACTGGAGAAACCAAAATGACAAAACTAAAAAGGTGCGTTGAGATTTCAAAAAAGATTGCGGCGACATCGAAACGACAAAAAAATAAACGTTAACAAAGCAAAAATCGATCCGTTGGAAAACGTGGGCTGCATACGACATCGCAAATATAAAACAGGTGACGAAGCTAAAAAAGACAAATAACTGAATAAGGTGCGTGCACCAAAAACGACAGGGAAAAAAAAAACGTTTGAATTCAGATCAACAAAACAAAAATATATCCGTTTGATAACGTGGACAAAATCAAAAAGGTTCGTGTACAAAAAAGACAAAGAAAAATAAACGTATAAATTAAAATCGATAAATCCATTGGAAAACGTTTGCTGCCAAAGGGACGTTATTTTATACGACAGAGTACAAAAGGGGAAACACGGCGGAAACCTTTCAAAATCCGAAACACCTACAGTACTGCGAACTCCGGCGTCCTCAAATTCTGTTGAACAAAGGAAAGTTAACTACTGTACGGATTCGGCGAGATATTGCATCGAATCTGCCGTCGGATGTATTTCATCGGATGGTCGACTTTATGCCGAATCAAGACATTTTGAACGCGACGACAAACTGTGTCGGCGAAAGATTCTTGAAGGGAATTCACCGACACAGTCGTACTAAACAAGTAGACAGTTAGGGTTTTGAAATTTGACCATAGTTGTTCAATTCGTACGGATTTGGACTTTCTACGATTTTTACTTATTATTTGTTGTTTTATACTTTTCGTAAATTTCGTACAGGTTTCGCTGTATAATGTACCAAAATGTACAGAAATTGTCCATTAACCCTAAGAAATCCTTAAAATGTACCAAAATGAACGAACCTATACGGAAAGTGTACTCTAAAAACCTTAGAAGTACAAAAAATGTAAGACAGCAGCATTGAAATATACGGCATTGTACGTAATGTACAATAATGTACCCTAAAAACCCTAAAATCTCCCTTTGTCCAATTCGTACGAATTTTGACTTTTTCATATTCGTTGATTTCATACTTTTCGTAAATTTCGTACAGTTTCACCTTACAAAATTGTACGAACGAAAAGTGTGTCCTTAAAAAAGTCCTAAAAAATCTGAAAAAAGTACGAAAAATATAAGGAAATGTACAAAAATATACGGAAGGTGTACCCTTAAAAACCTAAAAGTACGAAAAATCTAAGGCAGCTGTACCGAAATATACGGGAACGTACAGGAATGTACCCTAAAAACTCTAAAATCCCCTTAAATAACTTTTGACCGTAGAGAATACTGTACCTGTTTGTACTTCATAGTCCGGTGATTGGCCACTGCAGCACTAGGTCACGCTGAGCGTTATCTACAATCCGGGTTCATAGTGGAATTAACGGTGCGAATATATCCACTGCAACCGTAGGGTACCAATCGCAGTGAAGTACACCGCCAATCGCTATTAGCGTAGTGTACGCTAATTCCGTCCCGCTTTTTTTTTTTTATTCTCAAATAGCGTAGTTTATTCTATTTTTTCTTTACTCTATTTAGGGTTAATTTCCAAGTACCGGAAAAAACGGAAGTACGTTGTCCTTTAAATAGTGTGGTGTACGGTACGTGTCATACCGTACAAACTTGTACCTTTTTAAGTGAATAAGTATAATTAATGAGTTTTAGTAACTGCAGACGCATGAGAATATGCGCTCTAAAATGGGGATGAAATCGGGTTGTCAAATATCACGTTCGCACATATCCGTCTAACAACCACGTTTCGACTGTGTAAACGTACGATTTGTGTACGATTTGTCAGATTTTGTAAAAATACCTATATCAGTGTAAGCATTTTTGCGACCGACATTTTTTTTTCAAAGAGCCAAATTACCATAATTAAACAATTAGAATGTATGTTTTTTTTCAAAATTTCCAAATTCTTAATTAGCGCAAACCACGGTAATTCTTCATACACGCTAAAGAAACTTATACGCAAATAGCGATTGGCGGTGTAGCTCATTTTTGTGAAACTCGCTCACTCGCTCCCTTCCCTCCCCCTCTCTCTCACACCCATTCACTCTCCCTCAATACGTAACATACACTACAGTAGAGTACAATGACAAAAAATTAGTGTTGAGTATTCAAGGGGCTCGATATATCGCTTCGGGACCAACAAACATTATCGCAATGTATTTGGTGGGAAGTGGGGGTCTGTACAACTGCAGTACGAAAATACTGTACGGTGAATCGTACGGAAGATCACCAACCCCTTTCATTTGATTTTTTTTTGGAACCCAATTCCACTTCGATACATCGCGGTATATATTTATCGGCATATCGAGCCGATATGTCGCGAAAATATCGCGATATTGAGCTTCTGTATATATCGAGACGATATATCGATGACGGGGTACCCAAAAATAGGTACATATCGAATATCGGCAAGGGGCCCTCGATGCACAACACTACAAAAAATAGACAGACTTGCCCATGATTTGAGCTTTTTTTTTTTTCGAGGTACACAAATTTCCATACTTTTGCATTTTACATGTGATTACTATTGAACAAGTAAATGTACGACTATGAAAAGGTCATTTTTACAGGTATTACTGGTCTTCGATATCGGTAAATTTTCTATCGCAATAATTCCAACAATTGCTATTATTGGTTATTCAACAGCAAAGGGGCTTGACATATCACATGGCGAGAAGAGAGGAGAGGGAGAAGAGGGAGTAGAGGAGAGGAGAGGAGAGGAGAGGAGAGGTTCAGCTCAAGGCCCGATTTTTTCTTGCAGAGGGGGAGAGGGAGGGAGGGAGTGAGGGAGGAAGGGAAGGAAGGAGAAAAAATATGATTCAATAATTACGTCAAATTATCCCACCAAACAATCGAATATATAATATATATATATATAACTATTTTTTAACCGTTTTGGCAAAAAATGAATAAAAAAAGAGAAAAATAAGAAAAAAAAATAAGGGCGAAAGGAGAAAAGAATTATTAACAAATCAGAACCTTTCCCACTAAGAGATTTTTTTTTTTTTTTCTATTTCTCTTTGGGAAGTTAAGCTATCACGTTGAGTTGTCTTTGGTTGAGTCGAGCGTATTCTCCGTTTAACTCCAGAAGCTCCTCGTGAGTTCCAACCTGTCCAGAAAAAGACAAAAATGTTTTGTCCTTTTGTGCATTTGTCATCGCATTCAAATGGTTTGCATGTCTTTTTGTAACTCCGCATTTTTGTCTTTTTTTGTCCTTCGCACTTAGTTTTTCTTTTCAGTCTTTTTGTCCTTTTGTTGTCCTTTTGTCCTTTTTGTGTTTTTATGTTTTAGCCAAACAAAAAAACACAAAAATCGAGTGTTGCTTAAAGAAAAGAGAAAACTAATAAAAATAATAACTGCCATGATTTAAAAAAATGAAAATTTAACCTTTAAAAGAGAACGTTTACCAGTTTAAACAGCCACCTAAAATCATAAATATAATAAAAATAACAATTATAATAACAATAATAAAAATAATCAAAAGAGAAAAGAAATTCGTTGTGAGCTAAAAACACAAAAAAACAAACCGATTTT